>CAOLHI010003924.1:0-273660 GCA_948474755.1 Ctenosaura bakeri | reverse complement strand
AGGGCTTGGTTGTTGCTTCTTAAGAGCCTTTGTGGAGGGGGCTTTCTGAGAGCCTGGAAGCAAGCAAAACCAAATCCTGTGGACTGAATTTTGTTGCCACATGCAAATAACTTGCTGCTGGAGTTGGGTATATCTTTCCATTGATATTGGAGAGGAGCCTGGGGCATCATTTACTTTTCCTCCGTTTTGGCAATAAGCGCCATTCAGCTGCACAGGCACCCTAAAGAGAGAGAACACACCGCTACCAGCAGCTGACTCTGAGGGAGAGATGGGCATGTTGACCAAATTCATGATGCTACAGAGCAAGTTGTTTTTGCTTGTTACCTTTGCTTTTCCCCCACATCTTGCTTTCAAGGCACTTTTGACATTAAAAAAACATCTAAAGGCATCCCAAAGGAAGCTGACAGTATATGTCAGTACTGTTGGGAGTTGTCATTTTCTTCTTCAGGGAATGCCTTGGGAGCAGAGTGGGCAACAGGGCAGCCATGGATAAGGTAGCAGTAGCAGCAGATTGGCAAGCATCTGTGGAAGCAGTGCACTGGCATCCATTTTCTCTACAACTTTCCCCCTCCTTGATACTCAGCCATAGTTTGCTTTCAGATTTCAAAGTTGTGGAGGGTGGGACTGGAAAAAAAAAGTTTGGGGCCACTTGCAGTCTGTGGACTGCACTTTGCCCATCCCAGATGTACAAAGCTTTGTTTTGCAGGCAAACATTCTGTCCTGCCAACCCACACCTGCAGTCTGAAATGAGACAGCCCAAAAACAAGTTAACTGTCTTCAGTGAGAACTGTTAGTGTTGTGCTTGTGAGGGCCAGTGCATTCCATAGAGTGGGTAGATGTTTTTGTGTTCCCCTGAGTGAATGGCCTCTTTTGTTTTGTGGCTGCCAACAGAGTACTTGAAGAGGCGTCTGCCAGCCAAGCTGCCAGCAAGAAAGAGACCCGTCTGGAGACCTCAGGCAAGAACAAGTCCTATGATGTGCGCATTGAAAACTTCGATGTGTCCTTCGGTGAGCGGTGAGTCCTCCTGAGCAGCCAAAGTTGGGATGTACACCAGTTGGCTATAGACAGGGATCTCTCAGTATGGATTTTATCCAATAAACTTACGTTTTAAAGCAGTCTGGGAAATTTGCTGACTGGGCACAGAAAGTAAATTTCACACCTGCTGGAATGGCTGTTTTCCATAGTGTGACTGGCCCTGTGACAGGGTTCTGGGGCTTTATAATCTGTGAGACTTGGGGTCTTGGTTCCTAAAGGACTGATTACTCTGGGGTAAACAATCATTACCCATCTAATGTTTTGAATTACAGTGGACTCTCTGTATCTGTGGGGGTTCTTTGCCAGGATACAGAACACACACACCTCATGAATGACGACAAGCATGACTATTCATGTCCCATATTCAGTGGCAATAACATGCATGCAGATGTTTCAGTGCATCTACATTCATGTTACTGTCATTTTATGTATAGGGCACGACAGGCTGGGATCACACAGACTCGCACACCCAGAAACCACAGATGTAGGAGGTCCACTATACAGTTCCTGTCAGCACCAACTACTGGAGCCATTAGTCAGGAAATATGGCAGTTTTAGTCCAAGTCATCTGGAGGGCACAGAGTTGTCTGTCCAACCTTGGCCCAGTTGAATGTAAACCCTGCTGCACTTGAAGAATCGTGAGAGGCCATTTAGAGCGGAAGAACATCTAGAGAAAGGATGTAGAAAATGATTGAGGAGAGAACCTCCTTGGTTGTGACTGCTCATTTATGGAAGGTCTTTATGCTGGCAGATAGGAATCATTCTATCTCGTAAAAGAAATAGTTTTGCTGCCACTTTTTTATCTTGTTACTTTGTTGTTTTCTTACCTGTGTATTATGCCTTTGACTATTCTATTAGCCAAGAGAGGGGTGTTTTACACTAAAGTGTGGGTATATACATTATAAAATGAACCAAAAAAATTAAAAACTGGTTTCTTATGAGCTAGCAGTTGAATGATTGAGGAGATATTATCAGCTTCCCTAATCTGATATTTGCTGATGTTTTGACTACAGTTCCCATTCACTACAGCTAATATGACCAATGAAATGTAGTGGGAATTGAAGGCCAAAACACCAGGTTCAGGAAGGCTGAGCTTGGGAATTGGAGACAGTGGCTGAGGGGTATTGAGAAAAGGGAGGCAGGCGCAGGATAAAATGTCAGGCGTGGCTTGCATTCGGAGGTTATAAATTTTGCTGCTTGAAGGTGAACCTGATGCTTAAAGTGAAGTGGTTGATGCATTTAAAGTAGGTCATTTCCTCACGAGGCTGTTATAGCGCAATGATTCCACTTTCAACCTCCTATGGAATCCTGGGGTTTGCAGTTTCGGGAGGGGCCGCCTGGCCCCTCCCAAAACTGCAAACCCCAGGATTCCATTGGAGGTTGAAAGTGGAATCATCGCACTGTAACAGTCTTATGCAGAAATGGCCGTAGACTCACGCATGCAAACCTAATTATGGCTCTTCACACAAGGTGTTGTTATGGCATTGTACCATATGGCATTGCTTGGAGTTGAAGTTTGCTTCAAAGACTGTGCTGTTTTAGGAGGAGCTCAGCTTTGGGCTAGTGGCTGATACTCAGGCTGTCCTAAGACCTGCACTTTCCCTTGTTTCAGCGTCCTCCTCACAGGGGCAGACTTGAACCTGGCATACGGACGGCGGTATGGCCTGGTGGGCCGGAATGGGTTGGGCAAAACCACCTTGTTGAAGATGATTGCCAGCCGTAGCTTGCGCATCCCCTCACACATCAGCATCCTCCATGTTGAGCAGGAAGTGGCAGGGGATGATACGCCAGCCCTGCAGAGTGTGCTGGAGTGTGACACCGCCCGTGAGAGTCTGCTGAAGGAAGAGAAGGAGCTGACAGATCGGGTCAATTCAGGAAGGTAACTCTTTTGTCATGATGTATACTGCCCGGCTCACTTAACTCACACATAGCACACCTTTGTATAAAGCTGAATTTAACTTGCCGTGTACAACTTGCTACACTCTCATCCTGTTCTGTTTCAGAGGACAAGGCACTGAAGGCACCAGGTTATCTGAAATCTATGCTGTGTTAGAAGAGATTGAAGCAGACAAGGCCCCAGCAAGGTAAGATAAAGTTCTTTTAGTACAAACCAATGTACATCCTCAGCCTGTATGGAGATGTCTAAGAATCTTTGATCAAAATGCATGCATGTATAAGTCCAAGGGTCCCGGTCAGAAAACAGTAGCTTTCTGGTGTGTGTGAGGTGCTATCTGTCAGCTTGAAACAAAAAGTCTACTAAGAAACAAAAACACTCTCCCAAATGAAAACATAAAATCTCCCCCAAACAAGCATAAATACTCAAAAAACAATGTGCTGGTTCTCTATTCTGAGTCTGGTGTAGGTTAAAACAGAGTCAGTGGATGTGTATATATGTCAGTCCCCAGGTAACTGGTGGCAGGAATCCTGTTGATTAATTCCAGCTAGAGTAGATCCACTGAATGAATTGTTGAATAGTGAGTCTCTTCCAGTCAGGACTTAACATTAAGATTTAAGCCAGTACTTCCAAATTTGATCTGCTTGACAGATGTAGATGAGAGTGGGAGGAGGGAAGAAGAGAAAGAATGATTTCTAGAAAAAGGTAGAAAAACAGATATGGCCCTTTTTTCTCATCCAGGTCCACACAAGTACCAGTAGGTTCTATAAGGAAGCTTCACATAGCTGGTTCTTTCTCTAGCACATCGCAGCCTGATCAGAGCCACTACATAAAAACAGTTTTGGAGATGCTCATGATGAGGCAAAGCTGTTAGTATAATTTTGTCGGTGTTTTATGGTTGTAGCAGAGAAACCCCACCTCCCTACACTATTGTGACCAGAGCCCACAAGCTGTGGTAGAGAGTACCATTGTGGACATTAAATCCCCAAGCAGTGTTGCACACCTGAAACCCCAAATGTGGTCAAAAGCAGAAGACTGAAATAGCAAAAATCAGAACAAAAGCAAGGTCCTCTCCTCTGTCCAGATACTTTGAAAACAAAAAAGCCAGGCAAGTAACTCCCCCTTGCTTCTTAGAAGTAGGCCAGAACATTCTCACAAGAAAGGTAGTGAGCTCACATTCTTATTTATTGAAATGGCAGACCGAAGTGAATAATGCAATAAGATTTCTTGCTTATACTAAGAAGAATAGTAACCCCTTCAGGATCTACTTAGAGCTGTATGATGGTGTCCTGTGAACCAGGCAGGTACCCAAAACCATCTCTTTTGACGTGGGGAGGTATCATGCTGACCCCATCCTCTAATTGCCATTTCACATTATTACAAGTAAGCTGATTCTTGGACAAGAAGAATTGCAGAAAAATTGCAGGTTGGATTCAGGGAAGCTGCAGTACTGCATGTTAGAATCTTGACTAGAAGACTTGAGATTCATGTTCCCAGGAGAAGGAGAATATGCCATCATGGGGTTGGAGTGTACGATTTCTCCTAACCCTGTTTCTTTCGTGTTTTGATACAAATGGGCCTCAGAATTGCTTAAAACAGACAGGGAGTGCTGTTCTTCCCCATGAGCAGTAGCCAGCTGGTAGAAGGACAGTTTTGAGTAAATGGCAGCAGAAGAAGAGGTGAAGCGAAACTCACCCTAGATTCTACCACAGAGACCTTGCCTGAATTCAAGCTTTCTAATATATAATGTTCCCAGAGGACGAAAGCATACAAAATAATTCTTTGTTGACAGAAATTGAATATAACAAAGTGGTGTACAAAGGCCACTTTCTGCTTTTTATTGTATCTCTGGTAATAAGTTCTTGACTACTGTTTGTGCAATGCTGTATTAAAACCTACAATAAAATCATTAAAAATTAAAAAAAAAATCCTTTTCCTCCTCTCTACAGAGCATCAGTTATTCTGGCTGGGCTGGGATTCAGTGCAAAGATGCAGCAACAGACAACCAAGTAAGTGATCTCTACTGTAGTTGACTGTGACCTGAGCCATTGAGAAGCCTGCCTTTCAAAAGGAAAGGACCTTGGCTATGGTTAGGTGTGGGTGGAAGAATCTTGATGACTCTCACATTACAGACGGGGTGGGGCATGAGAGCAAGTTGCCAATACCTTTTCAGTCTGAATTCATGGTGCTTATGATGACATGTAAAAACTCTTGAGACCTCTGTGAAGAACCATCTCTATGTGAGCTCTCAAGTCTTCTGGAGAAACCCTTCTCTGCATCCTACCAGTGGGGTCAATATAGTGTGTTAAGTAAGGGAAGAGGGACTTCTCTCCTGTAGCACTGAGGTTCTTCCATATTCTTCGTGTGGAGGTTCAGTTGGCACCAACACTGACTTCAGTTCAACCCTTTGCTTATCAAACCTTTTGGAATAACTGATTTATTTCACAGTGTCCAGGTACATGGTTTGAAAGTATTTTAACCTTTTAAACCAAGATTTTATGGTTGAATATATCTTTAGTCTGTTTAAATTATTTGTATTTGTTTAAAATACTTTAAGCTTCTTAAATCAATTTTACTTGTATGCTGCTTTAAGATTTTATGACATGGGGTGGGATATATATTTTAATGAACAGTAACAACAGATTGAATCAAGGTAGCTGCGGTGTCCACCTTGGTGTTCTTTCATATGAGCACTCATAAGGCCACCTTTAGCTAGCTGTAACCTGATTGACCCTCGCTTGACACAAGGAATGTGATGCCTCCTTTGTTTGTTCTCTCTCCCCAGAGAGTTCTCTGGAGGCTGGAGAATGAGGCTGGCTTTAGCTCGTGCCCTTTTTGCCAGGTACGTCACACTGATTTTGTTGCATTCAGGTTCCTGTCTTGAAACTGCACTGATAGTGGAACTGATGGAGTTTCAGTAAATTTGAATCTTTAATTTAAATTTAATTTAAATAGTTATGACAGTACTGTGAAGCACCTAGGAGTGTTACACAGCTTGGAATTCTTGCATACTGAGTTGGAGAGAGTGGTGCTTGTATTTCGCATAGTCCTGGCCAAATCATCACCACTCATCCTAACCCGGGAGAGCCAGCTTAGTGAATTAGGGCAGTAGTGTTGAAATTGATGTCACACATAAGTTTGAATCTCTGTGCAGCTGTGTATGCTATCCTGAGGTCCTTGGATTAGGGTGGGATACATATATGAGAATAATTTATGCGTCACTTAAGATGATTTGTTTGCATGTTTAAAAAACAATATCCTAGGTTTAGGATTACTTAAAATGCAGTTAAGTGGCACTTTCAGAAATTAGCTTTAAAAAGAAAAGTAGCCAAAGCTAAGCAAAACAGCAATAAGAACAGCTCTAAACTGAGGCTGTCATATTTCAAACATATCATAAGACAATATTCATTAGAAAAGATGATAATGCTGGAGAAAGTGGAAGGCAACAGGCAAAGGCAAAGACTGCACGATAGGTGGATTGAGTCAGTCAATGAGGCCACAGACCTGAATTTGCAAGATTTAAGGAGAGCAGTTGATGATCAGGGCTCTTGAGATCTCCTGTTCATAGGGTCACCAGAACGGGAGGTTGAGTTGAGAGAAAAAAAAAACAATGACAGAGCATATGTAGTAATATGTAGAAAAGCCTGGGCCCATCAGAAGGTCTTGGTCTGATCCCTAAAGCCTGATAGTCTAGGTGCCAAGTGAGAAAGGTGAGATGTTGACTGAATAGCTATTAAGAAACAGGCCTGGAGAGTATTGAAGATCCCACAGCTGTACTAAGAAGTCCTCTCTAACCAGTTGCCACTTATCTAAATTTTTGGTGGCAGGAACACCCAGAAAAAGGCCTTGGATGATGCATTTAATAGATAAAGCAAAAGTGGAAAAGGTAATGAATCATTTCCACACACTGAAAGGAGCTACAGTAGGTAGCTGGGTTCCTTAGAATTTCCTGAAAATGCAGATATCATGTTGAGGAAACAGGCACCATTTATCTCTTACATTTTTGGAAACAGTAGTGCTTAAACTATTGGTATTTCTGCTGCAAACATTGTGAATGAGAAGGCTCTGAGGAGATTTTTCTAGTGGCATTTGAGAAGCTTCTTCAGTCAACACAATCTCAGTTCCTAGACATGTTGTTCTTCTCTCTGATTCCTCTTCCTTTGAAATGCCAGCCTCTTCATTCCAGTTTCAACAGAATTACAACTTCAGTTGTTTTGAAAAACGAGATAGACACACAGCTCAAATTAAAAACCCATGCAGTTTTCAGCACATGACTTTGAATCTGCCAATTATAAATGTGGGAATACTTGGGCAGTGTGTCATAGGCCTCCTGGGTATATGGCGCAAAACTGTACAAAAGCCCAAGCAGGAGTTGCTAGCACAAGCATTTCTGGAATCTCTGAGCAAAAATAACTAGATGAGACAGTCAGGGTTCGTTTTGCAAGCTGTATTGCAAGGCCATGATTTCCCACAGAATGAGCTGTCAGAAATTGTTTTGTTGAAGCAGCTGCATAATATCCTTCAGTCTGAGCCTCGGTATTGATATTCACCTCTTTCTTTGTCCGCTGCCTGCTTCTGCATCTTGCTGGTTGCAATTTCCTCAGGCCTGACCTGCTCCTGCTTGATGGTAAGTCTTTTCTGGAAACATGTGAGAGGACAAAAGGGGGACAGTGCACAAGGTGCCTTGGAAAACTAAGTGTTGAATAGATATTTAGTAAGGGCTTGCATGCTCTCCCCAGTCCCCTCCTGTGTGAGTTAGGAGCTCTCAGTAGTTTCCAGTGTGACATTTGAATAAGGCAAGCTTTGGTTAGCAACAACCTCAAAACTGGGGCCCCATTTTGAAAATAATGTCTCAGTTTGATAACCAGAGATATGCATGAGGTCCAGCCTCATTGCTTCTCACCTTGCACAGGATCACAGAATTGGAAGAGATCACAAGGGCCATCCACTCCAACCCCATTCTGCCATGGAGGAATACACAATCAAAGCACTCCTGACACATGGCCATCCACTCTGTTTAAAAACCTCCAGAGAAGGAGACTCCACCACACTCTCAGGCAACGTATTCCACTGTTATACTGCTCTCGCCATCAGGAAGCTTTTCCTGATGTTTAGGTGGAATCTCTTTTCCTGTAGTTTGAAGCCGTTGCACTGTGTCCTAGTCTCTGGCGCCACAGAAAACTATCATGTTCCATCCTCCATATGACATCAAATATTCAATTCAAGTATTTAATAATTTAATAATATTCGTTATCATGTCACCTCTTTACCTTCTCCTGGTATGAGCCAAGAAGCTGCAGTTCACCCTACTTTCCTTTACATCAACATAAGAAACTTTATTGTTGGCTTCTGAACAAGGCAGAATATAAGATTATAATTTATAGTTGGTGTCCAGACCCTTACTTGTTTGGAAGCCATTAACCATAATATAATGGAAAATGTACAGTTAATTGCAGCTGCAGTTCCAAAATCAAATGAGAGGAAGGGTGAAATGACTGCTTTCACTGGGAGATCTTGGAGGACTGAACCCAAGGCCTGTGTATGCACTATGTATGCCTTAGCATAGAGTTATAGCCCCAGTTTTCTAGACATCCCACCTCCTTTATGAAGAATGGCTGCTGTTCCATGTTTTTAATTGCAGTTGTTTCTTAAGTACTCAGCTCCTTCCCAAAGAACTCCCTTTTTGTTCATTTTCAGAGCCAACCAACATGCTGGACGTGAAGGCAATCATCTGGCTGGAGAACTACCTGCAGGTCTATATGGCAATTGAATGCACAAGACATAGTGGAGCCTTTGCCAACCGAGTGTCCCCCACATGTTCTGGCCTACAGCTCCAAGCATGGCTCATAATTCTGGGAGGCTTAGCTATGAGCCTCTGGAGCGCAGGATGTTGAGGAGGGCTGACACAGCCTTCCTTCTGGTTTTGATTGGGAGGGCATTAGTCATGGCTGTGCTGTAGCTCTCTTTGGGAACTAGTTTGGGTCCTTTAATCTAGCTGCAGTTTCCACCCTGCCAGGCTAAGTTTCCTTTTTGAATGCTGTCGCTTCTAGACCTGGCAGTCAACGATCCTGGTTGTGTCCCACGATCGGAATTTCCTGAACGCTGTGGCCACTGATATTATACACCTGCACTCACAACGGCTTGATAGCTACCGTGGTGATTTTGAGAACTTTGTCAAGATCAAAGAAGAGCGGCTGAAGAACCAGCAGCGTGAGTACGAGGCCCAGCAGCAGTATCGGGAACACATCCAGGTGCGGATTTGCAGAAGAGCAGAATGTAATTAGGAATGGGGGCAGCACATACCTAGCCCTACTGTAGAAATAGCTGCAAATCACTGCAATCTGGCAGAAGTCAGATTGGGATCCTCAAATGCAGGGCTGGATCCCCCGCCCTGCCCCCCTCATATTTTTAAAAATACATATTGGTGCAATTTGGGGGTCATTTTTACCCCAGAACCATGCCAGAATGCTCCAAACTGGGCACAAATGCGGTAGTTTGTTCTCTCATCCCTCAGGCTGCCCCAACAACTTTCAGTCTTTTTCTTCATTTGGATATCATCCCAAAGTAGCTCCTGGAAGTTACTATTATTTGTTTTATAGCACCATCAAAGTACACGATACTGTACAAAAATAATACCGCACAACAGACACCCCTGCCAAGAACATACATTCTAATAAATGTGCCAGTTCTGGTCCACCCAGATTCCACACATACCCTGGCAGCTGCCGACCCCTCCTCTAACAGACCTGTAGATGACCATCAAAGCTTTCTGTAGATGACCATCAAAGCTTTCTGACTCCACCTGTGTAACAATAGTTCTGTAGTATTAGAGGGCTAGCTAGCATTATGAAAATTGAGGCGAGGTTGAGACAGGCTAGTGGAAGTTTTTCTACCCAAATTTCTGATCTTTGCCTTAGTAAGACCCACATATCCGCTGTTAATATAAAATGAGAAACTACCTCCCACCATGGTGACATAGTTTGAATAGTCTGCCTGTGGGTATATAGAATCCACAAAAGAAAAGGAAAAATAGGTCTCCAAGTGCTCTATAGATCATCTTTATTATTTTTGACAAGCCCAACACATTTTGGCCTACGTAATTGTTTCAGTGGCCTTCTTCAGGGGCTGTATAGAGACAAATGTAAATACAAATGTCAGATTAAAAATCGAAAGAACAACACATAGTTATAATAACATATATTAAAAATATCATAATAAATTTTATCTTCTGTATATTGCTTAAATGCCTACACCGGCCTTCAAAATGATGTGCCGTGACACATTAGTGTGTTGTCTGAAGCGTGTAGGAGTGTTGCCTACAATCTTGGAAATGTATATTATTATTTATAAATCATATACTTTTAAAAGTATATGAAAGATTTTCATGAGATATGTTGTGTCCCCATACATTTTGTTATTACAATTTATGTATGTGTCTGTATTTCTTATAAGGGGTTAGTTTAACTTTTAGTTTGCTTGTAAAACTGAATTACTGTATCACAAAATGATGCATGTCTAAAAAAGTGTGTCACTAACATGAAAAGTTTGGAAAGCTCTGGCCTATACATACCAATATATGCAACTATCAGCAGAAATTTCCAGAACTGGAAAATCTTTCCATTAGCTGGAATAATAAACAACTAAAGAAACAGGCTTAAAGGTTTTTATTATTTTACAGATGTTCAGGAAGAAAGGGAGGGAAAGCTAAGGGAGTGAGATAGCCTTCAAGGACGTATGATGTAACCCAGGCTAGAAATTTTTTTTTACAGTGACTTTAAAATAGTGGGGGGGAAAGTCGAGTTCTTCATTTAGTCCCTCTGGAATCAAAGATCTTAATTTTAAGATCTATTCTACTTCTTTTCTCAATAATGGTTTTTCATTGTTATTTTTTTCTATAACCCACAATTTAATGTCTGTTGCAGAATGACAAAATTCCACAAAATGACCAATTAAGGATGCATCTACTTTTTGTTTCTTATATTTGAGAGGTGCTCTCCTATATGTTTTTAAAGAGGTCTTCTTGGTTTGTCCACATATATCTTTGGGTACTTTCATTGTATAGCAGAGATGACAAAATTTCTTTTGCAAATGGTAAATTGCAATAGCAATCAGAGGTACACTTTGGCTTGATTTACCACTTAAAATAGCAGTTTTGTTACATGCTTTTCAGCAGTTGTCCTTCGGCTGTGGGTAAATATAGTGGACCCTCCTCTTGTGCAACCTCTGCACACACAAATGTGAGGTCATGCAAAGCATTGCATCCCAATATAGTCAATGGATGCTACAGGCATGTCTCCACATTACTTATGGGGACACAAACACAAACACACACATTATGTCCATTGACTATAATGTGATGCAATGCTGGAACAGAACTCTTGCATATACAATGGACACATTACACATTGCAGAATATATTCTGTTCTAGCTCTATCCTTGCTATGGTTGTTACCTTGATCTTTGGTCCCCAGTATTGTTTTGAGAGACAGAGAAATCTGGACTACTTTTCTAGGTTTCATTACATTGCTTAAATGTGATTTCCAAGGCTGCTTCTTTTTTTAAGTCAGCCCATTCAAAATCACCAGTATGTTCTTGTACAGTTAAAAATAGCTAGCATCAATGTGCTCGCTCATGTGCTTGTGGCTGCTACTGCTGCCTGAGAGGTTGTCATCTTCTCTTCCCTGTAGGTCTTTATTGATCGATTTCGCTATAATGCGAACCGGGCCTCTCAAGTACAGAGCAAGCTCAAACTGCTGGAGAAGCTGTGAGTATCTGCCCCCGTTGGGCTGTGTGTCATGGGTGGATGGGGAAAGAGAAGATGTGTTAACTGGCACACTTTTGGGTTTGCCTGGTTGTGTGTGAAAACCACTGGATCTGTAGATTGGAGGCGTTGGAGATGGAAGGTCTTTAAAAAGACCACCACTAGAGTAGAAAAGTTCTTGGACAATATTGAATAGAACAGAATAGAATCTTTGGGAATCTTTGCAGGCTAAGATAGTAAACTGTGCTGGGAACTTGCTATTTCTTTTTGAAACAACATCCCTAGCTACCAGTTTGTTTTCAGACTCAATTCAAAGTGCTGGTTATGGCTTTTAAATCCCCATATGACTTAGATCCAGGCAATCCAAAATACCACATGTCCCCATATGAGCTGCCAGAGTTATAAGATCCGGGGGGGGGGCGTAAGGGGAGCATTCTTTCACCTTCATGGATACGTTTGATGAGGACTTGAGAGACTGACTTCTCAACGATTATTTCCAAACTGTGGCACTCTGCTACAGAGACTAGCCTGGCCCACACTATGCTCTTCTACTGCCAGCAGTGAAGACCAAAACAAGCCGTTTGTGACTAAGTGGCTGTGTGGAAAGGACTTTAATGAGGTGTATGTTCTGCCTTTGTTACTGTTCTCGCCATGGTTTTAAATTATTTTATATTGTTTTATAGTACTATTTCAATGTGGCAGCTTATTTAACTTTTGAAAAACTTTGTACTACATTTGATTCATGTACTTGTTTTAATTCTTGAGTGAGCTGCCTTTGAACCTTTTCAGGAGAAAGGCATGGTAGAAATTAAACAATAAGATCTCTCTCTGCTCTTCATTTTACTGGGCTGAACTTCATGAAGCCAAGTCAGGAACCACAATGTCTGTATAATCCAATCCTCTGCCATATGCATCCCCCAGAATTGGCTATCCAGCCACTCTTTTAAGAACTTCAAAGAATGAGAGTTCTTAAAGTAAGGCCTCCTGCCTTATCATAAAAGAGGAGGAACATAAAATGTGGTTTCCACACTGAACCGAGGAAAATTGTATCCTTTTGATTGCATCCCTGTGGGGAAGGGGGCAAGTTTGTCTCACTGATTCAGATGAGTTGGGGTTAAACGATGGCACTCCCCTGTGGGGCACTCTGGCTTATGACCACTCTTGCATTTATATTGGCGCATGTGGGACCTATCCTTGGATACTGCATCCCTCCTGTTTGTAATGACTCTGCCTCTCTTTTCTGTCTTAGGCCAAAACTGAAACCTGTGGACAAAGAATCTGAGGTGATAATAAAGTAAGTGGCACTAAACAGAAATGGGGGACCAAGAGAAGGGAGGAGAAGCCTACTATCCCATAATTAAGAACCACTCTCCTAGTTGCCTTTTCTAAGGGGTACACAGGTTCCTGGGTCCATGGAGCCATTGTTTGTCAATGCTGCTCTCCTACCACTACTTCATCTGGCCTGACACAAAACTACTAAAAGTGGCCTTAGGCATGTTTCTCCTCCTCAGCTTCATTTACAAGACTATAATACAGGCCTTCCTGGCAAGGCTGTTGTAAGAACTGGAAGAAGATAATCTGATCAGTTATTAAGTTTGTATTATTCTTTTCCCCTACAAAACTCAAGGTGACATGCATCGGATTCCCAACTGTCTCCCATCTAAGTACCAACCAGACTGCTTTAGCTACAGCTAAGTGGCTGGTACCCATGGTTTAGACTAGTTCCTCCAATCCAATATCCCCTAGAAATGTTGAACTACAACTCTCTTCACCACCACCGGTGGCTAGGATAACACAAACTGTTGTTCACCTGTTCTAGAGGCCAAAGGTTGCCCCCATCGTGTGTGTGACATGTCTGGAACACAAAGAACACTGTTCTTTGGTATTTTACAGATACATAAGTTCCCTGGCACATGCAGTTGTACTTTTCAGACCTTTGCATAATGTCTGTATTCAGTTCACAATTGCATAAGTGGAATTCTGCAAGTGTGACTCTTAAACATGTAGTTGTATATTCTTGGGTAGTATGTACCTATTCATCAGTGTTTCAGCATGCCATTTTATTCACTCAGCAAAAAACAGCCATTACACATCCACTGTTACACAAGCAATTTGCAGATACAGTTGGTTGCACAATGTCGGTGTTCAGCAAAAAGGCATTGTAGTGCAACTGCTATTTAACTACATGAGTGTCGATTTGCACCATGCAGGAAGGATGGAGGATATTGGCCTATGAATGTTAAATAAAACTGTTACTATCACTGAATGTTTTCTATAGAGCTGAAATTCTGCTAGAAACCAATAAATGATAAAGAAGAGAACTTTCCCAGCCACTGAAGGGTATGTGGGCCTTTGTGCTACTTCCTTCTGTGCTCAGCAAACTTGTGTTCCTTCTTGCAGGTTCCCAGATGGCTTCGAGAAATTCTCACCTCCCATCTTGCAACTGGATGAAGTTGACTTTTATTACGAGCCTGATCACTACATTTTCCGCTCCCTCTCAGTCTCTGCTGACCTTGAATCCCGCATCTGTGTGGTAAGTGGGGATTTTTTTTCTTTTCTTTTTTTTTTATTGATGTTTTCACACAAAAAGAATGAAAATAAACAGAATAATAAATATTACAAAATGAGATCAGGCACTCTAGAAATTGTTCTTTATTATCAGGTAAAATTGGCTCACGAAATCCTCTAGTCATTAATAGACCCAAAAGAAAGAAATGGGAGATTTGTTTAAAGCTCACAAACCGAATAAGCCAACTTATGCATGATCATATTATCTCACACTTTAGATATCCATTCTTTGTGAATTTGGGAAGGTGATTTTTGCCTCCAGAGTGAAGCATAATGGGGATGGCATTGCTGAAAAGACCCAATGTGACATTTCCCTTGTAGAACCAGGGGCTTAACAGCAAAGGATTCAGGTGTTCATTCAATGAAGATATTACTGAAACTAAACTAGAAAGGAAAAATTCTTAACAAATACATGGTGTTTTGATTTTTCTAAAGCTTCACTTCTGTGTATGTAATACTGGTGGGAACCCCCCTCAGATACATAGCCGAAAATTCATGTGGGGAACACAGTTTTTTACAGATTTACTTATATCCCACCTTTTTCCTAACACAGAACCCAAAGTGGCTTACAATATGAATTAAAACAGAATACAGCTAAAAAACAGTCAGTCATGCCATTAAAAACAAATACATCAGTTTAAAGCATTTTAAATTATAACATGAAAAGTTGGGGGAGGGGGATATAGCAGCCAGCACTGAAAGACCTTCCATAATTTCCACCATCGCTAACAGTCTTTTGAAATGAAAAGTTCTCTGCCTGCTGGTGGAAGGTGAGCAAAAAGCAGGCTGACTTAGCCTACTATGGAGCTATGAATTCTATTAGAGAGTAGCAGCCAAAAAGGCCCCCTTTCACATCCTCACCAAACATCTGATGGACTTCGCATTCTCTTGCTTACAGTGCATCGTTTTGCTCCACTTAACTTGAGCTTGCATTATCCAAAACTTAAAAAGTATATGCTATAAAACACATGTAAACTGAGAAAAGGACTGACCAGTGGTGTCTACCACACACCATGTATTGCTTCTCCCCAGGTCTCAAACCCAAGAACAGGGCTCTGAGGGACTTATTGGTTTGCTGGTTCACATGTTTGTCCTTTCTTTTTTCCTTCTAGGTAGGGGAAAATGGAGCTGGGAAGTCAACTATGTTGAAGATCCTGATGGGAGACTTGGCACCTGTACGGGGAATTAGACATGCTCACAGGTAGCATCACCAGGAATAAGAGGAGTTGGTAGAGGTGTGGAGGAGTGGGTTGGAGAGGGCAAGCTCAGAAGTTGCTGAGTTCTAGAAACAACCTAGACTTCTATGAGCCATCTGGAATATATACTTAGTGTTGCCTTTTGTTTGCTGGGGAAGCCTCCTTTGAAATTCTAGTGATAGTATGAATTCAAGGCTTAGATGGAATGATCTTAGGAATGATGAGAATTTTTTTTCTAAATTACAAAATCAAGTTCCTAGTCATTGTGGACATGGATAGGAAACACTTTGGAAATTTGTTCGATAGCTTTTGCTAAGATCTCAGAACATTAGAGAACCAAGTGTCACACTTGACTGCTCATGGAAACAAAATCTCAGATTGTTTTGGAACTGGTGTGAGGTGTGAAAATTCCTACTTTATGTAGTGTATCCCAAATATGAATTCAGGTAGATTCAGTGACACATGATTCTTCACCTTCAGTCTGCCTCAAAGACCGACAGCTAAAACACTGTGACTGAAATTTGTTCAGAGGATAAGGGAAGTATAAAAGGAGGTCAGAGGACCATTCATTTAGTCACCAGTCGCAGTCACACTTGTCATGGATAATAGCCCTCAAATCTCCTCCCCTTTGAACCCTGTGTAAACTGCCCACTCTTGTGCATGGAGTAAGAATCCCATTCTACTCCTCAAGTCTTTGAGTATATACAAAGGGTGGGGGAGGGGGCTTCTTATTTCATGCTGGCTTTGGAGAAGGCAGAAGTCACACAAATCTTTCTTAATCTTTACACATTCCTATAAAGCAAGAGACCAGTTCTTTAAAGACTGTTGGAAAGCTTCAAGCGAGTAGAGTGTGCAACTGCTTTGTTACTTGTTGGGCAGAAGCACTGAAGCACTTAATGTCTCTTCTGTACCAGCTACATTGTCTGCCTGTGGATTTCCGTGCCCAGCTTAAAGTGCTGGTGGCCATCTTTGAGTGCCTGAAATGATTTGGGACAAGTGCCACCTGCACTTGTTGGGAACTTGCTTAGGCTGCAAGATCAGAGTCCTCGTTCACAAGCTGACCACTATGATTAATTAGATTGGTTGGGATAAGAGATGGTGGTGATCCAGTCTGTATGGAACTCTCATAGGAGTTCCTTTCTTCCATGTTTCAGAGGTGGGATCCCTCCCAACCAGAGAAGGAAGTCATTCCTTCCATTAGGCATTTTTAGCAAGGGGAGGTTGTCCCTTGAAAATATCTCAGCCCATAATAGTGTTTTCTCTCTCCTCTGGCTTGGCAGGAATCTGAAGATTGGCTACTTCAGTCAGCACCATGTGGATCAGCTTGATTTGAACATCAGTGCGACAGAGTTATTAGCAAAGAAGTTCCCAGGTGAGCTTAGGTATTGTTGTGAAGCTAGTGTGGAATTCAGGATGGCCCAGGCTTAATATAGCCAGTTATGAAAGGGAAGAAGGATACTGCGCTATCTTTCAGGTACCCTGCCTCCACTAGTACACATGCTTTATTGAGATGGCTAGTCCTCTTTGTGTATGCATGTGCACATCCCTAGTCCTTTTATGCATATCGTATTTGAAAGTATTCAGAAAGACATGAACGTGCATCTTCTTTATTGCAGCTAATTTACTTAATGTTTTTCTCTCTTTATTATGTTCAGATGCATCATCTGTAATTTAGTTACATCAGTTAATGAGCCGCAAGCCCCTAGTGCAGTGGGTAGGGAGCATGTGGTCCTCCAGGTGGTGTTGGACTGTAACTCCTATCATCCCTAGCTAGCACTGAAGATGATGGAAGTTGCAGGCTAGTAACATCTGCAGGGCCATATTGTCAGTTGCATCCTTTTCCATGCTTTTCTCCACCTGAGGTCAGACACACAAGCATGTGATGCCCTAGAAGACATTCTCAAACCATCTTGCCATCCAGATTCTAGTAGCCAAGGACTTTCTTTCCTAGTCCTTAGTCCAGACAGTATCTCTGGATTTCCCTTCCTGCCTTGTTTTGCATCCTGCCCCATCCCTTTAATCCCATATTGAGAACAATTTGCCACAGTCTGTTTACTGGGACCAGGGGCCACATGTGGCACCACCCCCTTTTGTAGCACAGGGAATCCCTCCACTCTGGTGGGGATTAAAACATGGGGAAACACATTCCCGCACATACCTTGTTCCTTTTTTTTTTAAGTGTGAAAGTTTTGTTTTTTAAAACTAAAAGTGGTCTCCTAAGTATTTCTGGATTTGGCAGGAGGAGGGAATGTCATCAGGATTCATCTGGAATGGAAAACTGGCTTTCAGTCTTTCTGTGTCTGGCCCTCAAACCCTAAAAATTGCCCCCCCCCATTTGGCAGAACATCAGTACTGCTGTGCTTTAAGCAAGATATTTACTGGCAAAGAGAAAGCCATAAAATCCATGAACTTGTCCTCTCTTTTCCAGGGAAGACAGAGGAAGAGTACCGTCATCAACTGGGCTGTTACGGAGTCTCTGGAGAGCTAGCAGTCCGCCCCGTTGCCAGTCTGTCTGGAGGCCAGAAGAGCAGAGTGGCTTTTGCCCAGATGACCATGCTGTGGTAATTCTCATGTTTTCTTTGATGCTAGGTGTAATTCGATAGTTGTTAATGAGCAAGCAAATGTATTCTTGTGCTTTCAGCTTGCTGCTTTATCTTCTGTGAGGCTGTCCTGCAGTCACAAAACACCAGCCTTCCTAGAAAGATGATCCAGTGAGCCATCATGTCCTTGGTCAAACCAGTGGTCACACAGCAGTCATTTAGAGCATGGGTGGCTTGGAGGGATGTTTTGACTCTTTAATATCAACAGATTCCCCCCCCCTTTCTTACAACCAGAAGTGGTTTTCTGACCACTTCTGGATTTTTATTTTTGGTGATCCACATGCCCTTCCCACCAGAGGGTTTTGGGGGCTGAAAATTGGCTCCTGGACTGGCTACAGTTGCCTACTTCTGCTACAAAAGCTGAATTCTCTTTCAGCCCTGTCTGCACTGGTCATGCCAAGTTGATGAATCTGGGGCTGTCTCCAAAGCCATTTGTTCTGCCCTGCTCTGTGGCCCCTATGCAAGTTGAGTGCCAAGCCTAGTATTTTGCTATGGCTTCTCTCAGAGCACCTTTGGAGTCGCGCTTCTTCTGCACTGGTGGAATGACGGGTGGTAAAAGCCATGTTACTTCTGTGCAGCCTCTTCTGTTTCTGGGCATATGTCTATCGGAAGCTTGTCATTAGACGGAGGGATGTGTATGCTGTGCTTGCCTTGGAACTTTCCCGGACTCAACTGAATCTCCTCTTCCTTCCAGCCCCAACTTCTACATTCTGGACGAGCCGACAAACCACCTTGATATGGAGACTATTGAGGCCCTGGCAAAGGCTCTCAACAGTTTCCGGGTGAGTCTTCCTTGATGTGGCAACGATCTCTCTCCCCCAGTCATAAACAGTAGTATTTAAGTAGCTACCCAGTCTCCTTCCAGTGGTGGTGACAATCAGGGAAATCTTTTTTATTTTTACTTTATTACATCTTTTGATTATGTTTGCATTCTGCTTTTAAGGCTAAAGGTGGCTTTTGAAGGAACTTGCAGTAATTCAGATCTATCACAAAATCCCCAGAAAAAGGTACCTAGTACAATGATAATAATTCACTTTTAAGACTACATTACAGGGAATTAAATGAAGAAGACTGCCCATAAGAAAACATGCAAAACAGTTCTTGAAATATCTAATAGGATGGAGTTATTTTAAAAAACTTAGCCTTCTAGCTCTCACCTAGACATCATTTTTCCAACCAAGTCCCCTCATCTGAGAGTTAAACAAAACTAAGCTTATTCTCAACAGTTTTTCTTTCTCCTGAATCTAACCCATAAATGGTACGAGGGCCATAGCATTCTTGCCCTTGTTTTGTTACTCGTAACCTGCTGCTTATGGCTATTATAGTGCCACTGTCCAGCCATCCTTCATAAGTGCTTTGCCAGACAGATACTTGCTATCACTTAGATTAGTGGTGGGCAGCTGTGGCAGATCCACTGACCACTTTTCTGCCCGATACACTCCAGAGAAGACTGCATAAACTCCCCTTCCAAGTACCTAAAGTAGACATGGCTGGAAGTCCACTTTTGCTTTTAAATGGCAGGGTATGTTAAACAGTGCAAGGGAGCCTGCAGTCTATTGTAAAGGTAGGTTCTTCTTCATGGTCTCTGTGCCTCACACACTGGGAGTTTTCGTGCATGCGTGGTAGCGTTCGGAAGATTCTAGAGCTTAGCAGCTTGGTGGGAACCCCTCCCCCATGTCTGTACTAAGCATGCTCAGCCCGCCAAGCCAACGGTCTCTCCTCAGTTCTTTTTTGTCCGCCTTAGCAAACGGAAGGTTTTTGGCTTTGCAGCTTCTTCTTGGCTTGTGATTTGTATTTCGATTCGGTTTTTTGGCTTACGGACTTTGGATTTGGCATTTGGATTTTGGCTTGTGGATTTCAGATTTGGACTTGGTGTTTTTGGACTATCTGAACCCGTCTATTCTTCGTTCTTCGACCTTCTCCTGTGAGTTTCTCCTTCCCTCTCAGCTTCTTTCTATGTCTGCTCTCTTTAAGACTTGTGTTTCGTGTGACCGAAAGGTTGCTCTCTCCGATGCACACGAGGAGTGTCTTTTCTGTCTTGGGGAGACCCATAACGTCAAGGCCTGCTCTATCTGCCGCAAGTTTACAGCCCAAAGGTTACGAAATAGGTCTTCCAGACTTAAATCCCATTGCTGGGAAGAGTCCTTGAGAGTTAAAGAACAAGCGCCTGAAGAAACCGTATCTTCACGCCCCTCCTCAACTCTGCGTCCTGTGACCATGCCCTCATTGGTATCGGCAGCTGCCATACTGACGACAACAGTAGCGGGCTCGGTACGGTCCTCACGGCCTCCAGTATCGGCCTTGCCTTGCATCCCGAAGCGTCCGTCGGGTGCTTCAGCATCGAGGGATGCTCCTGTGGACTCGCAGCAGCCAAAATCCTCGAAGCCTCTCACCGTGGCACACGAAAGTGGCCTTCTTCTTCTTCTTCTCTTGAACCATCGAGAGAGAAGGGGAAGAAAAAGAAGAGAAAGGAGAAGCGGGGTTCGCTCTCTCCAAGGAAGACCTGCCCTCTGACACCTCCTCCTACTCGACATCTGGAGGATGTCGTTGAGGAAGTCAACCCGCCTGAGATATCGGAGGTGTATGAGGAGAACCCACCTGCTGACTCTGCGGCGCCTCGAGTCCACCTGTTCTTCCAGCCACGGTTGTTCCGCTTGGTCACCCAGAGGGGATGGACAGCCCGAAGCCTCAAGCCACATCTCATCATCGGGCCACCTCACGTGACCGTTCGAGACGGAGTGAGACCCACTCCCCTGACGGATGGGAAAGGCATCGATCTCCGCAGTGGCGAGAGGTCTATGTGGTACGGGCCACATCTCAACCCCCGCTAGACTCACCTTTTTCATCCGCCTCCTACATAGGGAGACACAACCACGAGTATCTTTGACGGGAGCAACCGGGATTGTACCAGTCCTATACCCCATCTTACAGAGATAGGTACCATCATGATGTGAGGCAGTGGTCTCCGCTCCGTCGGTCTCGATCTCTGTCTCGCGGCAGATACCACCCTCGCTACTGGAGATCACCCTCGCATTCTCACTCGAGGCCACCGTACTACGAGAGACCCCAGGACCGCTCCCAGCGTTACTGGCCTGTGTCACCGCCGCCTAGAGTCACTGCGACCGTGACACGCCTGGCCTCTGAGGCCCTACTGGCGCAGACCTCGGCTCCAGCTGTGACCACCACCCAGACCATCTGCCATCCGATCCTGGCAGCACTACCCATTGTGACTGCTGCAGTTTCCCAGCCGTCAGATGCTCCACTGGTACCGTCATCAGTACCAACGACGGTAACTGCGCCCACGGTCACCGTATCGTTGCCGGCTCAACAGTCTGTGGCAGAGCCGTCGCCGTCTAGGTCATCTCGGTCTTATGAGACAGACTCGGAATCGGAGGAATCGATGCCAGGCTCCCATGAATCTCCGCCCTTGGTCTTCAGGGACCCTGCACCGGACTCAGCACCGGAAGATGTGAAACAATTCTCAGACATCCTTCTGCGAATGGCGAATGCGCTAGGGCTAGATGTTTCGGACCCAGCTCCATCTGTGCAAGACTGGGTATTCGACTACGTGGACACCCGCCCTCCATCTGCGCCACCGTTGCCTTTCTTGCCAGATCTACAGGAGGTCCTGAAACATCCCCTGGACCCAGCCTGCAACAGCGCAACCAATATCGCATCGCTTGGAACATCTATACAGAACTCAGAGGAAGGATGTCAAGTTCTTGTTCACTCATCCAGTGCCCAACTCCATCGTGGTCAAGTCCTCCCAGACCAAGGGTGGCAAGACGGCACACACCACCCCGCCGGACCACGAGGACCGTCGTTTGGATACCTTCGGCAGACAATTCTATTCTGCCTCATTGCTTGTTGCCAGGGTGTCCAATACACAAGCTTGCCTAGCCGCATACCAGTGGAACCTCCTCGACAGGTTCTATTCTCTGCTGGCGCACCTTCCCGAAAACCATCGGACAAGTGCTATACAATTCTTCAATGAGTCGGTAGCACTCGCCAACCAGCAGATCCTGTCATTGAGGTACTTGGTTGAGGTGGCAGGCCGAGTGATGGTGGGCTCCGTCGCTCTTAGGCGCTTCGCCTGGCTGAGATCGGCAGGCCTCCAGGAGGACAGCCGTAAAAGATTTGAAGACCTGCCCTTCAACGGCCAAGGCCTGTTCCATGCCACGACTGACAAGGCGATGGACCACCTAGTGAAGGCGTGCCTGACTGCTAAGCAGATGGGGATCCATCAGCTGCCTCAGCCTCGACGGAACTTCGGTTCCCGCTCCTCCTGACGCTGTTCCTTCTCCTCAACATACCAGTCCCGCTCGCCATGCTCGGCCTCATCCTCTGCACGATGACCTCTTTGAAGACACCAGTCATCTTCGAAGAAGTCTTCATCCAGGATGAAGTCCCGGTTTTGATGTTCTTTGCAGGTTGCCACCACAGCCACTCTTCAGCCTGCCCTCCACCTTCATAGATCAACTGAGCTTGGCCCAACATCTCGCCGAATGGCATCACATCACGACAGACTCTTGGGTTCTTTCCATCATCCGTCTTGGTTATGCCGTAGAGTTTCAAGATATACCACCGCGAGGCATCCACTATTCCACCCTGGCCAGCTCGGGTCTGCTAGAGGAGATCCAGTCCCTTCTGCAAAAAGAAGCCATAGATCAACTTCCGTCCTTGGCCAGTACCACCAGCTTCTTCTCTCGGTACTTCACGGTACTGAAATTGGATGGTACCCTTCGACCAATCCTGGACCTCACAGGGGTAAACTCCTACATGTTCCCCAAGAGGTTCAAGTTGGTCACTCTGTCTTCCATCCTGCCCTTCCTGCGATGACAGGACTGGTTCGCCTCTATCGACCTACGAGACGCCTACTTTCACATCGCAGTTCGGCCACAACACAGGAGATACCTGCGGTTCGCCGTCGACGGTACCTGCTACCAATACAAGGTGCTACCATTTGGACTTTCAGCCGCTCCCACGGTCTTTACCAAATGCATGGCCCCGGTGGTATCGTACCTCCACACGAAGGGTGTTATGATATATCCTTACCTGGATGACTGGCTGTTGGTGGCATCCTGCAAGCAAAAGCTGTATGAGGACATCCACCTCGCGCTTTCCCTTTTGTACCGCCTTGGCCTCAGGGTGAACCCAAAGAAATCACACCTCGAGCCGGCCAGGATCCTGGACTTTATCGAGCGACCCTGGACTCGGTCCAAGCCAAGGCCTATCTGCCGAGGGAGCAGGCTCGCACTCTTCGCCGAGCCGCCTCCGCCGTCCTCGACACCCCTGTTGTTTCGGCAAGACGGATCCAGAAGCTCCTTGGATACATGGCAGTGACCACGTCGATCACGTACCTCTCCCGGCTCCACGCCCGGCCACTCCAGCACTGGTTCATCAGGGCCCTCGATCCTCTCCTGGAGAACCAGTGCCGCTTGCTGCGGATCCCTCAACAGGTGCGCTCCGGAGTTCCCTTCCAAGAACCAACTCCTCTTGTCATGGTAACAACGGACGGCTCCCTCTACAGATGAGGGGCGCATTGTGGCGATCTCAGGGTGAAAGGATGCTGGATCAGCCCAGAGACCCATCTGCACATCAATGCCCTGGAACTACTGAAGGCTCTGAGGGCCTTCCACTACCTAGTCGCCGGCTGCACGGTGCAGATCCTGTCCGACAACACGACGGCCGTCTGCTATGTCAACAGGCAAGGAGGGACCCATTCTATCACCCTTCTCACCAAAGCTCTTCAGCTCTGGGACTGGTGTGTGCCGCTTTGAATCCATCCCATAGCGGTGCATCTGGGGGGCCGCGAGAACACCACGGCAGACGCCCTGAGCAGGGACACCTCATGTTATCACGAATGGTCCCTCTCTGATACCACGTTCCGGGCGATACTGGCCCGATGGGGAGATCCATCCATCGATCTCTTCACCAGCAACACGAACAGGAAGTATCCCCAATACTGCTCGAGAGCTGGCCTAGGTCAGGGCTCTCTCGGCGACGCCTTCCAGTTCCAGTGGACCGACAGTCTCCTTTACACATTCCCACCATTTCCTCTCCTGGACCGAGTGGTCGCCAAGATCCTTGTAGACCGTGCCAACGTCATCCTTGTAGCCCCGTACTGGCCGAGACAGCACTAGTTTGGGCCCCTCTTCGAGGCCGCTCGGGGTCGACTCCTCAAGCTTCCGATGGCACCGGATCTCCTGTCACATTTGGACGGTCTCGTACTCCACCCAGACCTGCCGCTCCTGGCTCTCCACACGTGGAGGATAACTCCTTAGATGCTCCAACCATACGGGATGTCCTCACCGCAGCCAGAAAGGAGTCGACACGTTCCTACCACTACAAGTGGCAGAGATTCACCGCCTTTGCAGAAGTGTGCTGTGAACCAGTATCGCCTGTCGCTCTGTCTACCGTCCTTCATTTCCTGCTTTGCCTTTGGGAACAAGGACTGGCTTTTCCATCTTTTCCATCTACCTTGCTGCTATCGTTGCTTACCAGCCACGAGGGTCCTCCTTGGCAGCTCTCTTCAGGGACGCTACCCTCAAGCAGTTTATGAAGGGCCTGCGACACCTTTACCCACCAGTGTTACTGCTGCTACCACCTTGGTCGCTGTCCTTGGTGCTATCCCAGCTGATGCGACCGCCCTTCGAGCCCATGGCTACTGCTGATGACAGGCTCTTGACCATGAAGACTGCCTTTCTCGTGGCTGTCACCTCGGCCAGGAGAGCGAGCAAGTTGACAGCATTACGGTCTGATGAGCCCTTGGTCTTCCACCGGGACAACGTGGTCCTTCGACCAGACATCTCTTTCTTGCCCAAGGTGGTCTCCAACTTTCACCTAAATCAAGATATCATCCTGCCTACTTTTTATCCAGACCCGACTATGCCTCTGGAGCACTCCCTCCACTCCCTCAATGCTCGTCGGGCTTTGGCCTTCTACACTCATCGGACTTCATCCTTTCGTCAGACTCCCCACCTGGTCATCTGCTACAGTGGTCATCGAAAGGGCCACAAGGTGTCCACCCAGAGGTTCTCCAAATGGGTGGCCCAGACCATTTTGCTGATGTACGAACTGGCCAAGCAGCCTCCGCCAGCTCTCATCCATGCTCACTCCACCAGAGCCGTGGCCTCTTCAGCAGCTCTCCTTTGAGGAGTGGACCTGCAAGAACTGTGTCGTGTGGCCACCTGGTCCCAACCCTTGACCTCTGTGCGCCACTACAGATTGAACTGCCATTTCCGGAGAGATGGCCATTTTGGACATGCGGTGTTGTCTTCCGTTCTCTAGGACCTGGCCCACTGTCCAATGGTAAGCTACAAAATCTCCCAGTGTGTGAGGCACAGAGACCACGAAGAAGACGAACAGGTTGCTTACCTGTAACTGTGGTTCTTCGAGTGGTCATCTGTGCCCTCACACACACCCGCCCAGCCATCCCCTCTTTCAGGTCCTGCACTGGCGGACTCTAGAACTGAGGAGAGACCGTTGGCTTGGCGGGCTGAGCATGCTCAGTATGGGCATGGGGGAGGGGTTCCCGCCAAGTTGCTTAGCTCTATAATCTTCCAAACGCTACCGCGCATGTGCAAAAACTCCCAGTATGTGAGGGCACAGATGACCACTCAAAGAACCACAGTTACAGGTAAGCAGCCTGTTCTTACTGCCCTTGGACTCTTCCAGGAGAGACACATCACACTATTTGCTAGAAAAATGATGGGTAGCCTGGAGGGGTTGAGGGCCACCCCTCGGAGGCCTCTCTTTATCCAACTGACTTAGACCTTTGTGTCTGTGGGCTGGAGCTTCCTTCACCTGAGCCAAAACAGAATTAATTCCCAGCACTTTTCTTCTTAATGGTGGCAAAAGTGGAGAGTTGCAATTGGAAACAAAGTCGTCCCCCCTCAAAACTTAAATAAAACATGAAGGGAATAGTAACATTTTAAACCACTGTACAAACAACCCAATTCCTCTCTTGAAGGTTACAGTTTAAGGCAGGGCTTTCCAAATGGTGTGCCTTGAGATGTTAATGTGTCACCTGAAGAGTGTGTGTCACCTGTAGTCTTGGAAATGTATGTTATTATTTATAAATCATATATTTAAAAAAAGAAGAAGAAAGGTTTTCATGAGATATGTTGTGTAACCCACACATTTTGTTATTACAATTTATGTATGTGTCTGTATCTCTTATAAGGGGTTAGTTTAACCTCCGGTTTGCTAGTAAATGTGAATTACTGTGTTGCAAAACGATATATATCTAAAAAGTGTGTCACCAACATGAAAAATTTGGAAAGCTCTGGTTTAAGGGGAAAGAGAAAATATGAAACAATTTAGCTGCTCATTTTTCGTAACTTTACACCAATGTTTAATAATCAAAGGAACCAGCATAGTGGAAGTGAAGATGGTGGAAGTGAGAGGACTTCCTCTCCTATGAATCTCAACACCAACTGTTGTATGGAAGAAAGTTATCGGTAACTTCCAGTAACCTGAATCCAAGTGCTACAAGGCTTTATATCTCACACTTAACCCCTTTGAGATATGTCCAGGAGTAGAATGGTAGCCCCTAAAGTTTTTGCATTGCTAATTATGTGTTCTCTATAACCATTCATGGGTAACAATCTTGCTGTAGTGTTTTTGGACAAGATGAGGTTTCTGAACACTCTTTAAAGGCAGCCCCACAAAGTACATTATAGTAATGGAAATGTGTGTTAACTATGGCATGTGTCAGTTTGGCCAGATCTGACATCTCCTAAATCGGATGGAAACTGCACTCACTTCTGCAGAGGCACTCCTGACTGCTTTAGAAACCTGGGAGTCCAGAAATACAGCTGAAACTGCAAACCCGTTTTCAGGGGGAGTGTAACGCCATTCAGCACAGCTTCAATCCCTATTCCCTGATCAGCTTTTCAGCTGACCCTGAGTACCTATGTCTTTTCTGGATTAAGTGTGTATTTGCCCAACTATGTATAATCTGTTGCTAACATAGATACTGTATTAGAATTAAAAGAACTTCCGCAGACTCAGAAAGAAAGTAGCAGTAGAGTTAGGTGTCAATAGCATACTAATGACACTGAACTCCAAACTGAAGACAGCATCTCCCAGTGATTTCACTTAAATATTGAATAGTACAGGGGACAAGAAGCTGTGACAGTCTCCAAAGGCCAAGGCACTGAACAGGAATCCTTTGGCAGTGCCTTCTGAACCCGTATCTTCAGAAGAGACCAAAGCCACTGCAGAATGGTGCCCCCCCATCCCAAGAAAAAGTGGCTCAGAAGAATGCAATAGTCCTTTCTACCAAGCTCCAGGAAAGCCCATCAGAATGAACAGAGATACATCCCCACCCCCAACATCTGTTTTCTGACCAAAGCTGTTTCTGTTTCATAACCAGGGTTGAAACCAGCTTGATCTAGTTAACAAACCAAATTTACAAGTGAAATAGCTATAAATAAGATATCTGAGCATGTTCAGTGAATGTGCTATATCCTTAATATATACTGAATGTTTTCAAACTGGTTTTAAATTAATACTTTTGGTTAGATTCCTTAATTTCTTTTTAACTTTTGTACTATATATCATTTTAGCAATTTTGTTTTAACATATTGAAAAGCTGCTTTGAGTCCCATATGGGTAGAAAGGCAGGATATAAACTAAATATTTTTTAAAAAAAGAATGAAAGTATTTAAAACATATCAATATGAAATAATATTACTCATCAGATTTAAGTTGACACTGCTATGAAGTAGATTTTAAATGCTGGAATGAAAATGTCTTGAGTAAAAAACGAAGTTTGCCTTTAGGCAGGAGCAGAGCAGAGATAGAGCTATCCAGACCTTCCTCAATAGGGCATTCCACAAGCTGGAAGCAGCTACTAAGGTCCTCCTTTGTGTTCCTGCTGATCCTGGTATTGGTGAGATGGAGAAAAAAAACTTCTCTGGATTTTAAAACCCAGACAGGGCAGGCATATATGAAAGAATGTTCTTAAGTTCTGGAGGGCTATATATGGCCATTTGCGCACTAGCCTGTTATAGTGCTATGATTCCACTTGCAACATCCTGTGGAATCCTGGGGTTTGCAGTTTCAGGAGTGGCCAAACTGCAAACCCCAGGATTCCATAGGATGTTGCAAGTGGAATCATAGCGCTATAATAGGCTAGTGCGGAAATGGCCTATGTCGTGATCAGCTCCTTGAATTATGTCCAGAAACAGACCAGTATCCAGTGAAGCTTTTGTTAGAGGGTTACATTGTTGCTGCAACTAGCCCTGATTAGCCCTCTGGCAGCATCTTCTGGCCTAGCTAAGGTTTCAGAATACTTTTCAGAAGCAACCACACTTAAAGTGTTGTGCAAGAATCCAAACAAGACGCAACTGAGGCATGTGCGTAAAGTGTGCATGTTGTACTGTGTTAGTTATCTGAAACTCCCTTTTGTGCTTTCTGTGGGACGTAAGTGGTTCCTCGTAATATCTTGACATCTGTACTTTGTCATTGGCAGTGCAGATGAATTGCTAGACTTAATAGGTGCTGTGCTGTGCTCAGGAGTCCTTGTAGACGGGACCATCATGTACATGCCACTCTGGCTTCCTTTTATTGCCAGCAGCCCCTTTCCTCAGATACTGAGGTTACCATTGCAGAAAAAGGGGAGTAGAACAAGAGAGGCAAGTCAGCTATCTCCCTAAGATCGATAAGAAGTAGATGCAAGTCCTAACCAGTGGAACCAGCCACTTTCCATAGTTACTAGTGTTTTCAACATGCATACAGCTTTCTTCCACATTTCTTGAGCTGCTCTGTTCCTTCTGTATCACTGATGTGCAGTCATTACAGAACCAGAATGTAAGCATGTGCTAGTTTTAAGGAGATGTAAATTCCACCACGCACATCACTTAGGGGAAGCAAGGGAGTCCACGTCTGTCTTTCTATATGTCATCCTTGATGCATTGCACACAATGGTATTCCTCCCAGTTAGTGGGTGCATTGAGACAGTTTACGAATTAATGGATCAGTGTCCCTGCTGTCTCCTCTGCACATTTTCTCTTAACTGTTGCAGAGTTCATTGCCTTTTCAGGAATTGCTTAAATTCTGCCACAAGTCCCTGTGTCCTCCACTTGTGCATTATCATTGAATGCATTGTCTCAAACTTGTCAGTTAGCTTTAACCATTTTGTGTGTATGTGCTGTGTTTATTTGGGCCTAAAACAGCTTGCCCTGTTTTGGCTGTGCTTCACTTTGGAAAATAATTACATAATGCAAGGCAAATCTCCAGTAAGAAAAATGGCTGAAGTGCGGGAGAGCAGGAGCTCTGGACTAGCATCAGATACTAGCAAACAAAAAAATTGTGGCAGGAGGGATACCAGTGTACCCCAAGAGAGTCTGAGATACCCTGCTCTAGTGTAAGACATTCTTTCTCCATCTTGTTTGTTCTAGGGCGGTTTGATCCTTGTTTCCCATGATGAGCGCTTCATCCGGTTGGTGTGCCAGGAGCTGTGGGTGTGTGGAGAGGGTACAGTGAAACGCATCGATGGTGGCTTCGATGAATACAGAGACATCCTGCAAGAGCAGTTCCGGAAAGAAGGATTTCTATAAAGCAGCTACCCGGATGGTGTGCATGAGCTGGTTTTGGAACAGAATAGGCTGCCCGGGCAGCCCTCATCCTACTTGATGGTGCAAGCAGGGATTCCACCTACATTGTATGAACATCAGCTGTGTGATCTCCTGTTGGGTTAATGCTTCCTTCTCCCAGAAACCAACACCTGCTGGGGATTGCCGAGGGGAAGAGGAAAGTGAACAGTGCTGCTGTGGGATGTGTGCCAAGTCTCTGCTGGGCAGGGACCGAAGGACACCAAAAAGAAAGGTGGGGAGTATTCAGTGCTGCTTTAGTGAAGGAGGGTAGAAAGGGAGAGGTATCTGCTATAAAGCAGTCCTTCCTCTCTTTCCACTTGTCTGTAGAGTTGAACCTGCTGCAGTCATGCTCAATGAGCATCAGAAGGCTTCTAGGTGTAAATGCTGTTAAATGTTGCACATTTGAGTAGCTTTTTCCAGGAGGTGGGCTGGAACTCCAGACTCACCTTTGAAATGGTCAGAACAAGGGAATTTCCTTCTCTCCTTTCACCTTGCCTTCTGGGAAGAGTTGCAGCTCCTTCATTTAACTGTCACATACACAAGCCAGACCCTTATGAAAGCACTTCTGTTTTCATCCCTTGGCCTTACGTTTCTCTTTCTTTTCTGCTCAAAAGGCGATGCCTTTGTGTGCTGACAGGGAACCCTCTTTCCTTCACACTTGAAAGGGGTAGGCATCGCATAAGTCAGGGTTCTGGTGGTGGAAGACATACAATGCTAGTTCCACTCTTTGCCAGAAGATGGCAATCTTCATTCTTCTGTCATTGGGCTTCTGCCTTAAGAAGGGTACCACATACCCACATCAGTCTCTGGGCTTCCAAAGGAGGTCTAAATTCCATGCAAGACTAATGTCTCTCCAGCTAACACACCATGTCTTGGTAATTTAAAGAAAAAAAAGAAAACATTAAATGGTTTTATCTTGAAAGTAAACTTTTGGCTCTGTGTTCATCAGCATTGAGGTTGCTCTGTAAATAAAATGGGCTTTCTCTGGCTTTGGGCTTCGTTTTTTTCCTGTTCACTGTGTGCAACATTACTTCAGAAAACAACCAAAGAAACTGGTCAGTGCACTGTAAAAAAGGCCATGGAAAATCTCTTTACTGCAAGCTGAATTTTTCTTCTTCCCTTAACAATAAAAACAAATCCAAAATAACTAGTGCCATGGCCTAGCCTCCAGGATTGAGAAAAGCCTGTACATACAGGTGTGAGAGGATTAGTCTAAATGTATACAGTCAGGTTTGTATAGGAGCATGCTCAATGTAGTGAGATCTTTAGTGGATTCAGGGAATGTGTTGAACATATTTATTTATGCTCCATCTTTCTCCTTGTATGGGATCCAAGGTGGCTTACAAGCATTTAAAAAACAGAGTTTTTGTAAAAACCATCAGGGTTTCAATGTATGTTTTATGTCTCCAAGTTGTTTCTGACTTATGGTGACCCTGTGGCAAACATATCATAGGGTTTTCTTGGCAAGATTTGTTCAGAGGGAGCTTGCCCTTGCCTTTGTCTGAGGCTGAAAGCATGCAACTTGCACAAGGTTACTCAGTGGCTTTCCATGGCTGAGTAGGGATCTGAACCCTGATTTCCACAGACATAGTCGAAAGAGAGGTCAGAGACAGTCCAAAATCCGTAAAACCGTGAAAACAGCAAGCCAAGCACAAAAGTGAGAGGAACAAACCAAAGAACCTTCCGTACGCGACGGCGGACGAGAAAGAACTGAGGAGAGACCGTTGCTCGGCGGGAGGAGCATGCGCAGCACCGGCGTGGGGGAGGGGTTCCCGCCAAGCGAACAAGCTCTAGAAGTTTCCGAACGCTACCGCGCAGGCGCTAAAGCTCCTAGTGTATGAAGGCACAGAGACCACGAAGAAGAACCTGATTTCCACAGACATAGTCTGGAGCTCACACAATTCTGTATACATTTACATGTGTGTGTGTCTGTGTGTGTGCATGAAAAGACAGATAAATGAATCCCAAACAGAACAGTCTGGCTGGAAATCTGTTGGTGACCTATACTCACGTAGTTTTTCAGAATGTCAAGATGGGGCATTTTTGCACCAGGATGTAGCAGTGAGGAGAAAAAGAAAAGCATTCTCCCTTGCCAGAGAAAGCTGCTTCAGCTGGTTCCTCAACAGCCTGGGAGCCAATTTCTATTTGATTTCCTGTTTCAAAGAAAAGACATGAACCTAAAACAGTTGGGGAAGTGGCAAAATTGCCCTTGTGTCCTCTTGGATGACACTTTTGGACCAAAAAGACCATCAAAAATAAAAAGAGGCTGTAGAATCATAAGAATTGGAAGAGACCCCAGGGACCATTCAGTCCAACCCTCTGCTATGCAGGAACGCACAAAAAGCACTCCCCCACTGCCAGACAGCTCTAACCATCAGGAAGTTCTGAGATTTAGATGGAATCTCCTTTCCTGCAGCTTGAATCCATTGCTCCTTGTCCTCGTCTCTGGAGCGATGGAAAACAAGCCCGCTCCCTCCCCGACATGACATCTCTTCAAATATGTAAACATGGGTATCATGTCCCTTCTTAACTTTCTCTTCTGCAGACTAAACACCCAGCTCCCTAAGCCACTTCTCATAGGACATGGCTTCCACACCGTTCACCATTTTGGTTGGTTGTAGTGTAGTGCATTCCCCCCCCCCGACCCTACGGAACTCTAGTGTAGCCACCCAGCCCCTGATAGTTGCCAAACCCTGTGCTGACATCAGTCTCTCTCACACTACATAATTAATGCCTCTTTGATTCCACTTCCATCACTATGGCTCCATCTTATAGAATCTTGGGATTTGTAAATTTATGAAGTATTGAGAATCATGTTAGGAGCTCTAATGTTTCACCAAACGAATTCTATAAGATACTACAATGGTAGTTGAAGAAATACTGAAGTGCTAGAATTGTGAAAGTGTTATGCCAGTCAACAGGTTTGCCTGGGTGCCTAAAAATAGTGAGTCTTGATGCCACCATTCCCATTTGCTGAGCTGCGACAAGACGCAGTTTGCCCCCATGCTCACTCTTAAAGAGCATTTAATCTGCCTGGCACTGAACTCACTTGCATGGCTGCTCTAGTACTGCCCAGAGATGCAAAGGCCAGAATATGCAGGGCATGATCTAGAATTAGAGCAGTCTATTTGCCAATGCAAGAGTCAGCATGGTGTAGTCGTTTGAGCATTGGACTATGCCCCTGGACGAGACTAGAGACGCTTCCGCACATGACGGTTATAGCACTATGATTCCACTTGCAACATCCTATGGAATCCTGGGGTTTGCAGTTTCGGGAGGGGCCAGCTGGGCCCCTCCCGAAACTGCAAACCCCAGGATTCCATAGAATGTTGCAAGTAGAATCATAGCGCTGTAACAGCCTAGTGCGGAAATGGCCTAGGATTTGATTCCCTGCTGGGAAGTGGAAACCCACTGGGTCACTTTGGGTCCATCAAACATTCTTAGCCCCAGAAGATCCTGGGATAGGTTCATCTTAGGGTCATAGGTCAAAAATGACTTGAAGGCACAGAACAGCATTTGCCTGTGCACATGTGTAACTTGGATATCTTTGTACAAGCCACACTGAAATTGCTTTGAATGTATAAAACCACCTTTGGTGATTTATGATCCTCAAGGGGGCTTAAAATGATGGCTTGCAGTGTTTCATCCTTCACGTGTTTTGGATTTCAGCTCCCAGAATCCTTGAATATTGACCATGCACACTAGGACTTCTGGCAACTGAAATTAAAAAAAAAATGTGGGGATAAGCAAAGGTTGAGAACCACTAGCTCAGTACATATTGCAAGGTTGGTTTTTTTCCCTAGAACATATAATAGATCCTGTGTCGAATTACTGCAATCCCAATGCACCCTTCCCCAAATATTCCGAAATAGGAAATCTCAATAAATGGAAGTAAACTAATAAAGAGAATTGATTTAGGGACTCCAGCCTATGACATGAGTAGCAGAAAAGAGCCCATGGCATCTGGGGTCTCTTCCTTCTCAATTTGACCATGAGGCCTGACTAGGGCTTTGAATTGGGCTTATCCATTGACCTGCCTACTCCCTTCTCAGACAGGTGGTGAAATGCTAGAGAAACAGACACAGAGGTCTAAATCCTGAAAATGATGCAAACTACCCCATCTCAACACAACTTTGCTCATCAATTCTCTAGTTACAGAGGGGGATAAGGAGCAAAACCTGAAGGCCCAATTATGGCCATCCCATGAATTTCAGAGGGTTTCTTTAAACAAGGAATACTGAGGTGCTTTGCCAGTGCTGTCTTCTGAAATATAGCCTACAGCAGAACTTTCCAAAATTTTCATGTTGGTGACACATTTGTTAGATGTGCATCATTTCACGACACAGTAAATCAGTAAGTGGAGGCAGCCCCTCCACCTGAGCCTGGCTCGCCACCACCCTCGCTGGGGTCTTCTGTGGTCTGGGACGGCAGTGGGAGGGGCAGCCCCTCCACCCTAGACTACGTGTGAAAAGGATCTAGGAGTCTTGGTAGATCGCAAATTAAACATGAGTCAGCAGTGTGATGCAGCAGCCAAGCAAGCCAATACAATTCTTGGTTGCATCAATAGGAGTATGGTGTCTCGATGGAGGGAGGTAATGGTACCACTCTATTCTGCATTGGTTAGGCCTCATTTGGAATCCTGTGTCCAGTTCTGGGCACATCAATTCAAGAAGGATGTCGACAAGCTGGAACGCGTCCAGAGAAGGGTGACCAAAATGGTGAAAGGTCTGGAAGCCATGCCCTATGAGGAACGGCTTAGGGAGCTGGGTATGTTTAGTCTGCAGAAGAGAAGGTTAAGAGGGGACTTGATAGCCCTGTTTAAATATTTGAAGGGATGTCATGTTGGGGAGGGAGCAGGCTTGCTCTTTACCACTCCAGAGACTAGGACAAGGAGCAATGGATTCAAGCTGCAGGAAAGGAGATTCCACTTGAACCTCAAGAAGAACTTCCTGACAGAGCTGTCTGGCAGTGGAATAGGCTGCCTCGGAGTGTGTTGGAGTCTCCTTCTTTGGAGGTTTTTAAGCAGAGGCTGGATGGCAATCTGTTGGGAATGCAGGGGGTTGGACTGGATGGCCCCTGGGATCTCTTCCAACTCTATGATTCTATGACCTGCCACCGCTACCACCCTTGCCAGGGTCCAACTCGGCCCAGGGTGGCAGCAGCAGCAGGAGAGGCAGCCCCTCCCCCATTACATTTGCATGACACACCTACACACTGCAAGCGAGACACTAATGTGTTGCAACACCACAGTTTGGAAAGCTCTGGCCTACAGCACTGTCACTTAAGTTATCTGATGTGGGGGGCCAACAACCTTTCTTCTACCCAGTGTGCCAAGGACTGGTGCCATATTTACCCCCACTGACTGCAACTGTGTCTTTCCTGGAAACTCCAAGGACCAGCAGCCCCAAAACCAGCATCAGTCCAGGGACTATCGCTTTCCATAGCACTGCCTTACTGCATCTGCTAGTCCTCGGATGTCCCCTGCCAGGCCTGGCATTGGCTGAGCTTCCAAGAACAGAAAGGATATGGTGGCTTCAGGATGTTATACACACTTGGAAGTCCTTCTGATAGGGACATCCTTCCAAATGTCAAACTGTAGGTCCCTGTAATCCCAGCCAGGTTAAGCAATGGCGAGGAATACTGGGAGCTGAAGTTCAACAACATCTCGAAGGCCACGTGATTCCTTTAGCTAGGACTACACAAAGGCCAGTGCCAGCTTAAGGGGGGCTTTCAGGAAAGAGGCTAAAATTAAAATGGTCCATCCTTGCAGAGCGGCCACTGCACACAGTTCCTCCGTCTGACCTCGGAAAGGTGCACCCTGAGCTGGGGAAAGAACAGAGATGATCAGTCCTAACGCCCAAAGCCACCTCCCTGCAAAGAAAGGAGAACTCCTTCAGGGACTGTGCGTTCTCTCCAGAGTTTGCAGGAGTGGGTCGGAGAAATGGCCCCCAGAAACAGGGGAAGCATGACCCCCCCACACCCGAAGACTAGGCAAAGAAGAAGCAGGAAGCACCAGGAAATATTAATTTCCACACTAGACTGTTATAGCGCTATCGTTGCACTTGCAACATCCTATGGAATCCTGGGGTTTGCAATTCAGGGAGGGGCCGGTCGACCCCTCCCTGAACCGCAAACCCCAGCATTCCATAGGATGTTGAGAGTGCAACGATAGCGCTATAACAGTCTAGTGCGGAAATGGCTTAAGACACTGGCTGTCCTTGAGCCTCCCCAGGAGCAATAAAGGTTGCCGGAAGATCCATCCCACCCACGCCCACTTACTTGGGGTAAGCTACACCGAAGGCACGCCGGACACTTCCGAGTCCTCCCTGCGCTTGGAAGGGTCTTCCTAGTCAAGGGCCCTTTCCGCACTAGATCGTCGCAGTGCTATGATTCCACTTTCAACATCCTCATGGAATCCTGGGGTTTGCAGTTTGGGGAGGGGCCTCAGAGGAAGGTGGAATAATAGCGTTTCCGCACTAGCGTGTTATAGCGCGATGATTCCACTTTCAACCTCCTCTGGAATCCTGGGGTTTGCAGTTTCGGGAGGGGCCGTCCGGCCCCTCCCGAAACTGCAAACCCCAGGATTCCAGAGGAGGTTGAAAGTGGAATCATCGCGCTATAACACGCTAGTGCGGAAATGGCCCATAACAGGCTAGTGCGGCAACGGCCAAGGATTTGTCCGTTGCAACGGATGGGGAACTTAATCCGCAGCCCCCTGCAAGGAGGCAAAGTTAGCAACAAGTAGTCTGCCAAAGCGGAGAGGGGGCGACGCTGCATCCCCGGGCATCCGGGACGGGACGGGGGCGCATCGCCAAAGAGAGGCCGCGCGGCGACGGGAGGATCATGGACCCGGGAAGCCCAGCGTTTACGAACCTCGGTCGGCACCGGAGACGCCCGCGCGAGCCTCTGGGGTCCCCGGCGGGGGCAACGGATCGAGACACGCGAAGTCCGTCATCGCCGCGACGACCCCGGGTGCCAAAAGTCGCACGCGGAGTCCGGGAAACTCCGGCGCCTCTCCGAGCGAGGGGAGGAGGAGGAGGGGGGGAACCACGCCCGCCCTGGGCCAAGGGAGCGGTGGGCTGGATGGCTTTGCCCCTTCCCCGTAGGAAAGTCCCCCCCCCTTCGGCACCACGCAGTCGGGCGGCTGCGGGAGCTCCTCTCCCGGGGACGCCGGCGGGGGGACTGGACAGCAACAGCGTCTGCTCTCACGCGCCCCTCCAGTGGACGAGCCCAAGTGATAGCGCGCGGGGGGGGCAAGAAGGACGAGGACTCAGTGAGTCCCGGTGCCCAAGTCCTGCCCCCGCCCTTCTCTGCCAGGGCCGCCCCTTCCCCTTCCCAGGTGGTTCCGCCTCCCGCCAGCCCTGCCTGGGAGGCGGCGGCGGCGGCGGAGGAGGAGGCGGAGTTGTCGCTCGAGAGCCGGCGCCGGTTGCCGCCGCTGCTGCTGCTGCAAGGGCGGGCGGAGGAGGAGGCGGAGGAAGAGAAAAAGCGAGCGGTGGGGAGTATCGCCGCCGCCGCCGCCGCCGTTGTCCGAGCGGGAACCCCTTTTTTCCTCCCGCGAGAGAGAAGCCCCCCGAAGAACCGTCTCCTCGGTCCTTCCCGGCCTCGCCGCTCGCCCGCCCGCCCGACCCGGGACGGGGAAGGAGGGGTTCGCTCTCGGCAGCCCACCCTGTCCGGGGCGAGGAGGGACCCGCCGAGCCAGCCGGCCTAGACGCCTCCCCGCCAGCCCCGGAGCGCGGGCGAGCGAGCCAGCCGGGCAGGCTTTCCGGGCGGAGGGCGACGTCCGGGTCGAAGGAAGGCACCCGGCGGCGGAGGGAGGAGGAGGAGGCGGTGGCGGCGAAGATGAGCGGCCCCGAGGAGTACGCAGGTGGGCGACCCGCGCCAGAGGCGGGATGGGCGGCGGCGGGGGGGTCGCTGTGGGGTGGGGGAGCGAGCTTGGGGGGCAGCGAGGGGGCGGAAGAAGGGAGGGAGAAGAGGACGGCGGAGTGAGGGGGGACCTTCCCCGGGGTGGGGGTGCCTGGCATGGCCGTGGACGGGCGGGAGGGGGAGGAAGGAGGGCGGGGATGGCGGCCGGCGATGGGGCAAGAGGAGGAGGAGGAGGGCGGCTCGCCTCATGGAGGGGGCGGCGGCGGCGGCGGCGGCTTCCTCCTTGCTGAAAACTAACCGGCCCCGTGCCCGCTTTTTCTCCCCCTTCCCAGGTGCGAGCCCCGTGCCCAGTCCAGGCGGCTGCCCCGGCTTCGACGAGGTGAGTCTCCACCGCTGGGCGTCCTCGCCGGCCCGGGTCGGTCCTTCCCTCCCCCCCCCCTCCAGTGTCCCCGGCGCGGGTGGAGCGACGGCCCCGGGCCGGAGGGAGCGAAGGACGCCGCGGGGAGGCGAAGCGGGAGGGCCGGGCGAGAGGGAGGGAGGCCCGGCGGCTGGGGGTGGGGGGGCGTCGAGTGTCTGCCGCTGTAGGTTCTTTGTGTGTGGGGGGGGGCATTGTGTATTTCCGAAGCGCGGCGAGCGGGGGGGGAGCGCGCTTTGCCCTCTGGTGGGCCGTTGCGGGGGAGGGGGGCCGGCTTTCCCTGAGGGAGCCGCGCAGTTGTCCAAAGTCGTGCCCGCGGGGGGGGAGCGGGAAGGCGAAGGCACCGAAGGGGGAAGGTTGTGGGTGCGCGAGTGTGTGTGTTGCGTCGTGGGGGGGGTTGCGGGGAGCTTCGGGCGCCCGGCTCTTCCCTGAGGGGCGGAGGGGCGGCCATTCCTGAGGGGAAGAAGCGGCCCGGCGGAGGAGGAGGAGGAGGAGGAAGGGGCGGGGGGTGTAGCGCGTGGGTGTGAGGGGGAAACGGGGGCCGCCTTTGCTCCTCGGGGGCTGCGAGCGCTCGGCCGGGCTCCTCGGTGCCTTTGGCGCGATGGCGGCTCCGCCCCTCCGGGTGACTCGCCGGAGCTTGAGGGCGGCGGGGAGGGGCTCCGCCGCGGCGCCGGACGCCTCCCGCGTTTTTGGGGGGATGGCCCCCTTTTCCCCTCCTGCTCCCCCCCGCAGGGAGAGGGGGTCGAGCGGCGGCGGCGGCGGCGGCGCAACTTCACGGGGAGGCTTTCTGAGGGAGACGCTCGTCGGCCGAGACTCCGCTTTTGCGCAGCTGCTCCCTCCGGCTCGCGGCGGGGGGAGGGGGAGGAGGAGGGCTTCCCCCACAACTCCTCCCCCTCCTCCCCCCGCCGTCTTCTCCCGGGACGGTCGCGGCAGCGCAGGCGCCATCTTGGGAGCGATCAGGTCTGTGTGTGCGCGCGGGCATGTAGGCGACCCTTTCCCAGCGTTTTGTTTTCGCGCGGCGGGGGAGGGGGGAGCCGTTTGGAGGGAAACGCAAGAGCTATAAATAGCCCGGTATAAGCGTTGCCGTAGGAGGTGGCCGGGAGGGAGGGAGGGAGGGAGAGAGAAGAAACGAGACGGCTTGGTGAGCCCCCCTCCCTGAGGAAAAATCCATTTAATGGCAAGTTGCTTCGCCTCCCTTTTAACCCCGGCGCTTTGTGTTGTTGCCGATTGCCTTCAGGTTCATGTCGACGTAGGGCGACCCTGTCATCATCATCATCATCATCATCATCGTCAGCCCTTCTCGGGTCTTGCAGACTCAGGACTTCCTCAATAGAGCTTATCTGCCCATAATGCATTCCCCCTCTTTTCCTGTTGCCTTCAGTCTCACCAAGAATTGTTGTCCTTTCTAATGACTGATTCATTCTCATGATGTGGTCAAAGAATGACAGCTTCCCTGGTTAACAGTTCCAAAATATAGAAGGGCTTTCTCCCTGGCAAGGTTTAATGCCCTTCCCTCAAATTTGCTAACTGGTAGATTCAACAAAACACCACTGAGCAAAAGATGCTGCCCCTGTGATAACCAGGAAATTGAATCTGTATCCCATGTACTGTTTCATTGTAGTTTCTACCAAGGGGCTGGGGGAGACCTGTTATACCCCATTACACGACGCTTCCCTGGGCGCCCCTTAGAGTCTCTAATGGTCATCTTATTGCACGGTTCTGACAAAGAGATTACTCTTCAAGTAGCAAAATTTTTAAACTTAGCTATGTTAACTAGATCTTCCTTGTCTATGTAAACGAAATATTTGCTTATCTATATTGTACGTTACCATTATCACTTTGACTGCATTTTCTCTGGTGAATGTGAGCCACTATATTTATTTATGTTTGTATCGTTTTAAATGTTCTTAACAAATTGTTTTTAACAAGTTGTTTTAATGGTCTATTGACTGTAATAAAAATGAAAAAAAAAATGAAAATGACAGCGTCCAGAACCAATGTGGAGTAGTGGTTTGAATGCTTGGACTACAACCCTAGAGACCAGGGTTGGAAACCCACCGGGTGGCCTTGGGTGCATCACATACCCATCAGCCCCAGAAAACCCAGGGATAGGTTCTCCTTTAGGTCAGAAACAACTTGAAAGCGCACAGAACAACATGACAGCCTCAGCATTTTAGGTTGCAGTAAATAATAGAAGAGTTACTCTCCGTATCTCATCTCTACCATCTCCTGAAGCACTCTGCCTTGATTTCTTTATTTATAATATCTATATATTGCTTCCCAACCCACAAGGGCTCCTGAGACAGTGCTGATGATGATGACTCTTGAGACTTCTTTCTCTCTCTCTCTCTGTTTGGGGACCCTTCCAGTGCTAGTATGTCTGTGTATGTGTGTGTGATGTGCTCAAGTATGAGCCAAGGTTGATGATGGGCATCAAGTGGGGGCATAGAAGGAATATGGGAAACGTGAACGTGGGGTGTTAGCCCTAGCCTTCACTTCGCCAAAAAGGCATGTGTCTATGCTGTCAAAGGGAAAAAGCAGTTTCCTTGATTCCAAGGGCATTTCACTGCTTTGGTCCTGAATAGAGTCTAGTATTTTGACCAGAGTGGGAAAATATGTGGCCTTTTAGTTTGTTTTTGTTTGGTTTTGTTTTGGAGTACAGTTGCCATATTCCTTCACATTTGGTGTTGCTGCCTAGGGCCGATTGGAATTTAAAGTCCCAATGGCATCCGGTGGGCCAGAAGTTCCCCACTCCTCCATTTGACCCTTAGCTTTGGATAAGCCATAAGCTTACTTTAAGGCAGAAGCTGCCAGATGCACTTAGCTCTGCCACCCTTTCCTCGAGTTCATCTCTTCTATGTTCTCTCTCCCTCTCTTACATTAGTAATGGTGATCTATAATTATGTTTGGGTGTAGAAGAAGAAAAATGGGAACTGCTCTTGTTGAGGATGAAAATGATTTGTGGAGAGGTACTTCTCTGCCAGTTCTAGGGATGCTTTTCAAAAGTTTTGCATAGCTTGGATGGGGCTAAATCCTTTGCCCTGCAGGTGTTTGTAGGAGTCACTGATTGCCTGTTCTGTATTGTTTTGCATTATCTTCTGGTGCTGGAGAGTCAATAGATCTCCCTTGACGGGCACAGCCCTTGCGAAGGGAAGCCTTGGTCTGTGGTCCTTCCTTTGAGTGGTTGCCATGGCATGCTTTGAAAAGGGGGAGGATGGCCATGCTCTTCCCTTGTTGTGGCTGGAATTTGATCTGCTGCTGCTTCTCTTTGTCTGCAGAGTGAGACTACATTTTGTTTTCTTTGCTCTGATAGGCAATCCAGGGGGGAAATGCTTTGACATTTTCATGCTATTACCACTATTGTCATTATTATCATTATCAGGTAGCAAGAGAATTCCTTACAGTTCCTTTCCATGGAGATTAAACCCACTCTGCTCCCATTTAGTCCTTGAATCAATTTGAATGCAACATTGGTCTCTTTCTGTAGTTGTTTCAGTAACTTGATGTATTCGTCCTGTTTAGATTAATGTGAAAAGTTGGTTTAAGTAACTATAATTTTCTCTATGTAGTGTTATGGCAGGCTTTATCTCCCCTCTCTTCACAAGGAGGGGAGAGGACTGTGCATTGGTATGCTCAGGGCCCTGGCTTCAGTCCTTGGTAACTCTTGGTAGTTGGAGAAGTTGGGGAAGACTCACAGAAAGTTGCTGCTAGATGCAAGTATGGTCTAGCACAGTGATTCAATAAAAGGCATCTCCATATGCTCCAACAGCACACACTGTGTTTTGATTTGGAACAATCCTGCCCAAGAAATTGTTGATTAATTGACTATTTTGGTTTTGAAAGCTGTGGGAGATAGATTTGCAGGTGCATAGATGACAATAGTCTTGGGTGCTGCCTGGCTTGAGGTAAATAAGCTGTTCTAAGTATTTGACATTGTTGTGGTGGTTTAGAAGAAAGTGTTCCAGCTCCAAATTGTCTTTCAGGTAAACTGTAAATGATTTGTTTGGTTTACTTACAACTAACATGCTGATCCATACTTGTTTGTGTTTTTGTAGCCACCGCAGAAAAGACAAAGAACTGTAGAAGACTTCAATCAGTTCTGTACCTTTGTGCTAGCCTATGCAGGCTACATCCCATACCCAAATGAGGTAAGAGTTCATTACTAATACGGATAGATGTCTGTTCTTGTTATTATATATTCTGAGTGTTGATGACACCCATTTCCTTCCAGTCTGAAGATCTTGAAATGGTCTAGAACTCAAAGTTCTCTTTCTTTTCTTTTCTAGAATGAGCCCTGGCCCCATAGAGGCAACATGAGCCCCCAGAACAGCACAGGCAGCACTCAAGATGGTGACAGCTGGACTTCATCCCAGTCCTGTGACTCCCAGGCACTGTCAGATGATGGAGGGAGTAGGAACACTACATGCAAGGGATCTGGAGACCTGTTCCTCAGCTACCCGGGTATTTCCAATAGCTTTGGCACAAGCCGACCCCAGCAAACTAAGAAAAGAAAGCAGTCCTCAAAAAAGCGCAACTTGGGTCAAGAGTTGGACAAGAGGGCCATGCCAACAAACATGAAGGACCTGAAGCAGGAAGAGACTGAGCACAGAGAGGACATGCATGGAAAAGTGAGAGAGCTTGAATCCTATCTCCCAAGAGAAGCACTCCAGCCTAAATCTCTCCTGGAGCAATACATAAAGGAAAATGACTGGGTCCCCGAGGTGCAGACAGCTGAGAAGCCAGAGGAACAGAACACATGCAAGGAAGAAAGAATCAGCCCTTCCTGTTGGAACAACATAGAGCAGGGCAGTGAGGAAGAACTTGGTCGAGGTGGCTCTCAAATTGATAGTAAGTATGCAAATAATGAGGCCTTATCAAGAAAGTAAAATGAGCAATTAAAGTTTTTTCCCACTATAATCAAGAGTGTTGGCCCATCTAGCTCAAGAACTAGTTACTCTTACACAGCGGCTCCCAAGATTTTCAGGCACAGTTCTCCCTTGAGGATAACCTGAAGTCTTTGTCACTGGAGATGCCAGTGACCTGGCTTGTGCTTTTGCCACTGAGCTGTTCTGCCTCACTCCACCGATTCTGTTAATATTATGATCCGAATGCTAAATGAACATGCTTTTTTGTTGTCAGTAGGCTTTGAAAGTTTGTATGAAGGAGAAGACATAAATGTCTTAAGAGTTCATTCAGTCTTAATCTTAAAACTGTGTAGTGTAAGATGGGAGGTCTAATATGGTGTATAGAATTGTTCATGAGGCTTCATTGGCACTGAGTGACTAGAACAGCCAGATCCAGAATACCAGCACTGATATGACTATTCCTTTTTATATGATCTTTCTTTTTTCTTTCCCTGAAGCTTCTTGTGAGGAGTTTGCTGCACCCTCAGACAACAAAACAGATGGTAAGTAGATGTAGTTGTACTGCCATCTTCCAGTAGGATGAGTAAATGTATTTTGCCAGGGTTTCTTTTCTGTGAAGCAGGTTGGGAGAGGACATGCTAGCGCAGTGGTTCTTAACCTGGGATCCAGGGACCCCTGGGGGACCCAGAGCCCTCACCGGGGGTCTGCAGAGCCCTGCTGCTAGACACCAACAGCAGCGGCAGCAACAGAGATGCAGCAGAGACTGCAGGTGCTGAAATTGTTTGCTCATTTGCAAATGAGGGAGCAGTTTGGGCTCATGCACCCGGCCCCCTTGAGTCTTCATCAAGGACACAACAGCAGGGAGCGTGGGCAATGAGGGACATAGTGGTAGGTGTGTGTGCATGCCCAAACTGGTCTCTCATTTGCAAACAGGGAAGTCATTTTGGCACCCCAAACCCCCCCCCCCACTGTAACATCCCTGACAAAAGGGATGTAACAGCAGGTATGCATGCATACCAAAACTGACTGGAGACTAGGGTTTGGCTCCCCACTCACACATGGGAACCTACTGGGTGACCTCAGATAAGTCAAATTCTGTCAACCTCAGAGAAAGGCAAAGGCAACAGATCTTGCCAAGAAAAGCCCCATGATAGGTTTGCCTTAGGGTTGTCATAAGTCAGTTTTCAAAGGGGATGGCTAGGAAGAATCTCCCCGTCAGTGGCACTTTGCTTTTATGTGCCTTCAAGTCACTTCAGATCTGACTGGATTTGTTCAGAGGGGTTTGCCTTTGCCTTCCTCTGAGGCTGAGAGAATATGAATTGCCCAAGGTCATACAATGTCTGAACAGGGCTTTGAATTCTAGTCTTCAGAAGCCTTTACTAAATAAATATTTGAATATTTCAATCTTCATTTAAGCCTTGGGGGTCCCCAGCAACAAATTATATTTACAGGGATCTCTGGCAAAGAAAATGTTAAGAACCACTGTTGTAGAGAAATAAGAATTTTGCAAACCTTGAAAGGACTAGTACGGAAGCCTTTAATATGAGTGTATTACTTGCAGGTAAGAATAACTTAGGCTCTGCTTTTAACCATGTGTGTTCTCTCCCTTGCAGATGATGATGCTTGGGATCTCATCACCTGTTTCTGCTTAAAGCCTTTTGCTGGGAGACCCATGATAGAGTGCAACGAATGCGCCACTTGGATCCACCTCTCTTGCGCCAAGATACGTAAATCCAATGTGCCTGACATCTTCATCTGCCAGCGATGCCGTGATGCAAAGCAGGAGATTCGTCGTTCAAACAGAGCCCGCACCATTCCTCGCAAGCGGTTCTGTGACTGACTGTGGTATGGGGAATGGACGGGTTCTCTTTAAACTTGGACTGGATCCCTGTTGGCAAGACAATCAAAGTTGAGGAACTTTCCTGGGGAACAAGCAAGGGCCCCCTGTTCTTCCAAGTCAATAATAAACATATATGTATGTATGTCTTACTCAAGACCTCGGGGGGAGGGGGGACACATGCTGTTCTCTTCTCGAAAAGCCTGTAAACTGTGCTGTTGAGATCTCAGGGTTACCCTAGAGCAGCAAATGCAAAGGCACCTGGCAGACACAAGTGACTGGTTTGGGGGATTCCAGTGCACAATGCACTAAGTCAGCCAGAAGCCTTTGTTTTGCCCTTGTTGTGCAGACGTGAGTTGGTGCCTTTCCTCAGCAAACAAGTAGGAGTTGGCTCACAGTTAGTTCTTCTGTGGTATGAATAGCTGCTCAGACTTTAATTTGTAAGTTCATATCCTCAGTTCTTGTTTTTATCCCATTGCTATACTTCTCTTTGAAAAATGAGTTGAGAAGCTTTGGGGACCCTTTCACAAAGGCAAAGCACATACTGAAAGAGGGCAGTTGTCTTCCTGTGCACACTCTGCTTGAAGAACAGCAACACGAGGCAATTGACTTCAAACGTTGGTACTGACTGTGGTCATTGCTACTCATTCTTGGAGTGAGCCTGACCTCTTGGCAACCTTCTGGTCCTTCCAGTCCTTAGTCAGGCTAGTAACTAATGGGAGAGGGATGGCAATACTCATATAATGTAAATATTTTGTATACAGATTCCTAGAATATGTCCAAGTGTACCTACTCCCCACAGACCCATCCAAGACTTACAGTTGCACTAGTGTCTTATTTGAACGGAATGCAGGAGTTGTGGAAAGAGACCAAAGCTGTTAGTGGTAGAGGTGATGGTGGCTGCTTCAGAGCCTTTATAATCTGAAAAGTGTAGCGGTCATAAGAGAACTAAAGATATGGCAGTGAGCTGCACTGAAGAAGCAGATTGGGTCCTGCTTTTGTTTTCAGGCTGCTTTCTCATTGCCACAGTTGCCAGAGGTGAAACCTGGGGGATGCTAAAGGAAAGCGACCTGTCTACTATGCAAACCACCACTATTTGTTCCTGGGGGTGTCATGCCAGCAAACTGCTGCTTGTTTTGGAGAGAAGACGGGTCTACCTGCACTCTGTACCTAGTCCACTGAACCTCTTCAATTTGACCCATGTGCCTTCTTTATCACACCTCTCTCGCACACACCACCACATCTTTGGCCGTGCTTGTAACCATAGCCCTGTTTTCATTGTACAAGGGATTTGCAGTGGCGCGAGATTTGTCTTGTCCTATTAAGAGGGACAGACTGCTCAGTCATCATGCTGTAGGAAGAATTTGGAAAGCTATACCATGACTCAATCAGAAGTCCTCTTCCCCGTTGAAGTGTTTACACTTTTATAGTTAGTCACTTTCTATTATAAAGATGTACGTAGTATATTCTGGTCTTTGTCCTGTGCTGAGTGTCTGGAGTGACATGTATAGAATAAAAGTACTTTTAAAACGGTTGTGGTTTTTATTTCTGTTTGCATTTAGTTATTTCAGCTGAAAAGAAGATAGTTTTTTAAAAAAGCTGATTGCTTAGCCTTTCCTGTCAAGCAGAGATAAAGCATAGAAAGGCCTTTTCACTGAACTGCAGGAGGCAGACTTCTTTCTGCCTTTAGCAACCACTTGTTGCTCAAATAGTTTGGGATATTTGTTGACAGTGCTCTTAGTAGAGTATATAAATGTGTAAAGTCTGTAGACCTTCATGTACTAATTCTAAAAGTTGTGTTTCACTTTCATATGCTGAATCATAATGAACATTTTCTGCTCTTCTAATTGAGATGCTTTAGCATATTTTGGTTCTTTGAAATATCTGACCAGACTAATGTTGGAACAGATAATAATTTAGGATATTTGACAATACCCTTTGCTTCAGATTTTAAAGATTCCATGATATGCTAAGACATACTCCAAAGAGCTGGAAGCAAGAGATCTTCTTCCTGCAATGGAAGAGGGTATCTGTGGATGGGATGCTCCTCTGATCCACTCTGCCAGTTGGGGATATGAGAATTCTTTCCCTAGTAAAAGCAACCTGCTTCCAGCTTTCTTCCTGTTGCACCTTGGACTATGGTTTTAAGTCCCCTCCTTTTCAGAGATAAAGGGAGGAAATCTATTCAGCTGATCATTTTTGCCACTTTTCCCCCTCATAGAGCAGCCTCCTGAAAGACTCTTCAGCTTGGCCTCCCAGTTTTTACCTTTTTTGACTTCCTGCAGAGCAGCCTCAGAGAAGGTTTTCCTTTGCCAGAGGGCCTGTAGCTTTACTTCTGGTGCTTAGAACACTAAAGAACAGGAGAGCCTAAGGGTGTCACCTTGTCTTCAAGCAGGGAAACGGCTCAACAAAAGCCTTCAGAAAGAAAAATGTCAGAGTGGCCTGGCCCAGGCTGCAAAAGGAACAGCTGGGTCTTAACAGAGATGACAACTAGCCCAGTGTGGATTTGGAGAGTGCAGAAGTCACTCAACAGTGCGCAAAATGGTCTGATCCAACACTGTCCCCCAGTCAGATCAACAATGGGGGCAGCTAGGGGATCCCACTGGGGGGCGGGGGATGAGTGAAAAGGGGACATGTTTCAGTCCCCCCCCCGTGGCCCTTCTTGAATTCTGGCAATGGATTCAACTCAGCCCTTTGCATCCATCTGAGAGGCTTTTATGCCTTTGACAAAGCCCAGGGGAGTGAGGTGCTGCTGGCAGAGACATGGCTCCTCACCACAGCTATGGCACAGAAAATGTTAAGAGTAATTTATAAATGGTATGCCCTTGATGTACCTACTATAAACTGCAGAGCCAGCGTGTTGTCACGGTGTTGAGTGGCCAGTTACACTGCTGGGTGGTCATAATGGACAAATGCCAGACTGCACTATCTGAGATGGAAAAAATACCATGGCAAAGGTAAGGTTGGGGATAGGCTCTCCTCTTTAATGGGCACTTCATTTGGAACTTCTTTACAAGATACGCAGCCAAATATGCTAATACAACTGGTGCAGGCATGTAGCATTCTTGTGTAGCCCAGAAAAGGATCAAATGATTTCCCCGGAGAGTTCCTGTGATATAGTGGTCTGAATATTGGACTAGGACCCTGAGAGACCCTGATTAAAATTTCTGCTCTGTCGGAAAACCTAACTAGGTGACCTTGGGAAAGAAATAACTTGAAGACACAGACTAGTCCAACTTTCCCAGCCCTCAAAAAAGGAATGAAAGGGCAAAAGTTCAGACTTGATAAAATAAAAGGCAGGAAATCTCCCTTTATCAGACCATAGCATTTTCACAAATTTCATAGAACTTGTTGGTTTCATAGAATCAGAGTTGGAAGAGACTCCAGGGGCCATCCAGTCCTGCCATGCAGGAACACACATCAAAGCATTCCCAACAGATGGCTATCTAGGCTCTGCTTAAAAACCCAAAAAAGGAGACTCTACCACACTCTGAGGCAGCAGAATCCACTGCCGGACAGCTCTGACCATCAGGAAGTTCTTCCTGAGGTTCAGGTGGAATCACCTTTCCTGCAGCTTGAATTCATTGCTCCTTGTCCTAGTCTCTGGAGCAGCAGAAAACAAGCCCTCTCCCTCCTCTACGTGGCATCCCTTCAAATATTTAAACATGGCTATCATGTCCCCTCTTAACCTTCTCTTCTGCAGATTAAACATTCCCAGCTCCCTAAGGCGTTCTTCATAGGGCATGGCTTCCAGACCCTTCACCATTTTGGTCGCCCTCCTCTGGACACGTTCCAGCTTGTCGATACCCTTCTTGAATTGAGGTGCCCAGAACTGGACACAGTATTCCAAATGAGGCCAAACCAATGCAGAATAGAGTGGTACCATTACCTCCCTCGATCTAGACATCATACTCCTATGGATGCAACCAAGAATCGCGTTGGCTTTCTTGGCTGCCGCATCACACTGCTGACTCATGTTCAGATTGTGGTCTATGAAGACTCCTAGATCCCTTTCACACGTACTGCTATCCAGCCATGTGTTCCCCATCCTATATTTGTGCTTTCCATTTTTTTCTGTCTAAGTGCAGGACCTTACATTTCTCTTTGTTGAAATTCATTCTGTTAGCTTTGGCCCAGCTCTCCAATCTGTCAAGGTCATTTTGAAATTTGATCTTGTCCTCTGGTGTATTAGCAACCCCTCCCAATTTGGTGTCATCTGCAAATTTGATCAGCATGCCCTCCACTCCATCCAAGTCATTGATGAAGATATTGAACAGCACTGGGCCCAGGAAAGAACCCTGTGGCACCCCACTCATCACTTCTCTCCAGGGCGAAAGCAGCCATTGGTGAGCACCCTTTGGGTTCGGTCAGTCAACCAGTTACAGATCCACTTGACAGTAGCCCTGTCTAGCCCACATTTGACTAGCTTGAGGTAGCTGCACCTCAGATTAGAAGGTTAAACCCATTAGACCACTTCCTGCTCTGAAATACAAGGGACAGCAAAGAGTCTCAGAGTGTCCAGTGCTTCATTTATGGGGAGACATGTTAGACTCCTTTGTTCTTTAGAAGCAAGGGCAGGTTTGTTCTTTGTGTTTCTCTGTGGCACTGTCAAAATTGGAACCACATCATTCCTCGCCTAAGGGGGGGTGCTTGGAAACCCTATTTGTGTGCTTCTACCTAAGGAACTGAGAAACAGTGTCATGTAGTGGTTGAGTATTGGACTAGGACTCTTGGAGAGGAGGGTTCAAATCTTTGCTTGGCCATAGAAACCCAGTGGGTGAACTTAAGTCACATTCTTTCAGCCTCAGAAGCAAGCAGTGCAAATCCTTCCTCAACAAATCTTGCAGAGAAAGAAAAATGACAAGAGTTGCCTTAAGATCACCGTAAGTCTTTAAGTGTTAACTGTGTTCTCTTTTAAATTATTGTAATGCTGCTTTGAGTCCTTTTGAGAAGAAAAGCAGGGTATAAATAAAGATAATTATTCATCATCATCATCATCATCATCATCATCATCAGAAATTGACTTAAAGATGCACAACAACAACAGCCTAAGGGAATGAGTGGAAGGAACAATCCATCTAAGGGTATCTTCCATCCATGGGGAAAAAATGTAAATGTTTCTTTCTCAGTCCTAATACAATTGGCCCTCCATATCTGTGGATCTTATATCCACGAATTCAACCAACCACAGCTTGAAAAAAAAAATCCAAAAAGAAAACTTTGATTTTGCCATTTTATATAAAGGATGTCATTTTACTACACTATTGTACATAATTGGATGTGAGCATCCATGAATTTTAGTATCCATGGGCAGGGGGGTTCCTAGAACCAAATCCTAGCAGATACCACGGGTGTTCTTCTTGCATATTACTCATCCCCCTAAATAAGATTTTAATGTAGCGATTCAGAACAGACACGCTAGGAGCGGACCTCAAATCCCACCCCAACCCCATTTGTAAAGAATGAATCTACAGCCCAAGCTGTCCAAGCTGCATTTTTTTCTTTTGCTTTTGTGTTCATGAGAACATTGTCTCTTTGATTGCAAGGTGTAGTTTACAGATGAAAACTGAAAAGATAAATTAATTGTTCTTGCTATTTTAGTTGACAACAAAAAACACATGGAGAGTGAGTATTATGGCAGAACCACACTAAAAATAAAATTCAGAATTTATTGAAATAAACAAAAATAATGAAAAATCATATTATTTAAGGACAGTAGAAACAATGCATTGTATTAGAAAACAGTAATGACCAAAAACAACTGAAGCAGTTACAATACATTTATATCACAGGAAGAAAACAGTAAGAAAAATAACACCTAATTGCATTAACGTGAGCATAATCAACAGTGTATTGATTACAAGAGAAATTGTATTAAGTATTAAACCTTAATTTGGACGAATTCCTTCTATACCAACTAATTAACCATCTTTAATTCATAGGGCACTAGATTCTGTCTGCTCTTAGAAGCTAAGCATGGTCAGGCCTGTTTATTACCTGGATCGGGGGGACATGCAAGGAATATCAGATATTCCTCCTAGGTTATATTTCAGACACAACACCTCTGTGTGTTTCTTCCCTGAGAAAAGCCTATTAAATTCTATACCCTCCATTACTGCACTGCTGAAAACCAGGACAACAACAACAACAACAACAACAACAACAACAACAACATAATAATAATAATAATAATAATAATAATAATAATAATAATAATAATAATAATAATAATAATAATAATAATACTGGGAAAGGCAAGATTTTGTCCCCTCCTCTCTTTCCCTTGCTGCTAAGTTAAACTGAATGCAAACTACTTTTGCACTTTAAATGTGTTTGCAGCAAATGAAGTAAGTTGTAGACAAAAGAGGGGAAGTGGGAGGAGAAGTGGGAGGAGAAGTGGGAAATGCTGACATTTTAAAAGTATCTGAAAAAGTGGGATGACAGAAGACTAAACAGGACCGTGCCTGCAAAACTGAGACAGCTGGAGTACCTGTTTTAACTTAAAATGCTTTCAAAATAATTTGACTCTTGTCTATCTTTTTTTCTGTTATATTTTCCGTAACCAGACAAGGACAATCCAGAGATAAGCTCCTCTTTTTAAAGTTTATTTTAAGCATGGGGAGGGGGGCAGGCAGAGACCTTCCAATGCACAGTGGTGTGTTATCTTCAAACAATCCATATCAATCCAGCTGGAAGTGTTTTATGAATATCATTCCCAAGGACATCATCTGCAGTCATCCCTTAGTCCAATAAAGAAAAATAGTATTCAAGAGCCAGCATTTAAGCTTACTGGAAGTCTAAGCTTTGGTGTGGGCCTTTTCCTTTTTTCAGGCCAGTGATCTAACTGAGCTAGGGTTAAAGCTCCATAGAATCACAGAGCTGAAAGAGATCACAAAGTCCTCCAAAACTTTTTTTATTATTATTAACAAGGATTGTAACTTCATCTTCCATCCCACCCCAGTGTCCCTCTTCCCTCTAAATTTTGCGGTCATCCCCACAGTAACTGGAAGGGAAATTGATTTTGCAAGCAATGATGTATTATTATCACAGAATGACAGAGCTGGAACGGACTACAAAGGCCATTGTGTCCAACCCCCTGCTATGCAGGAGTACACCATGAACAATCCACCCAATGCTTAAAAACCTCCAAAGAAAAAAACTCTACCACACTCCAAGGCAGCATATTCCACTGCCAGACAGCCCTGACCATCAGGAAGTTCTCCCTGAGGTTTAGGTGGAATCTCTTTTCCTGCAGCTTGAATCCATTGCTCCTTGTCCTGGTCTCTGGAGCAGCAGAAAACAAGTCCACTCCCTACTCAACATGACGTCCCTTCAAATCTTTAAACACAGTTATCAGGTCACCTCTTAACCTTCTCTTCTCCAGGCTAAACCTACCCAGCTCCTTAAGCTTCTTCTCATAGGACATGGTTTCCAGTCCTTCTACCATTTTGGTTGCCCTCCTCTGGACACTTCCCAGCTTGTCAATAGCCTTCCTGAACTGTGGTGCCCAGAACTGGACACAGTATTCCAGCTGGGGGATGACCAAAGCAGAACAGAGTGGTACTATTGTTACCATAGTTATGCTATGTCTGGTGAGAGCACTAGATATCTCTTGATATCAAATAATTTGGTCTCTATGTGACCTTTCTCTGCCACCCTACTCCACGTGTTTGCAAGGGCCACCGGACAAGCACGTAATAGGCGCGGCCGTTAATGGTTGCACATTCCAAACCTCATTCAGGCAGGCAACTTAATGCCTCTTCGATGTTTAAGGGATCACTCCTTCTTGCAAACCTGCCTTGCTCAGCGCGACTTTACACAAAGATGCCCGGCTGAGTGCCGAGCCATTCCTTTATGTTGGGCCATTTGCATACTGGCCATACTATTGTCATCCAGCGCTAAGCTCATCATGCAAAACCTGACCTTTTCCAACGCCTTTGTCCAGCTACAAATCTCCCTTGTTCTCACTGAGCATGGCATGGCCTATAGGTAAAATCCACCCTATAAAAGGTCCCCAATTCTGAGCCTTCCTCGGAACACTCCAGACTGCTATCCTGCCTTGCTGTCGGTTTGTCCAGCGAGTTGCCCCCTCTGCAAACCGCGCTGAGCTTTCTTCCCTGCAACGCTCCGTTTCTCTCCAGGACTACGAGAAAAGGTGTCGTATCACCCATTCCCCAAAACTCTCCATTTCTATTTCTCAGTTAGTTAGTGTATGTCGTGTCTTCTGTGTTGTTTGTTCCCAATAAAAATATTATTTGTTACTTTAAAAACTGTCTAACCGCTCTCTGACCCGATGCTGTATACATAGGGTTAAAGATCCCAGCTAAAGTTACCCTGCCTCTCGTTAGCTTAAGAGAGAGCTCGAGTCTAATTTCCCCCATCTTGTGTTTTTATTTGGTAATTTGGGCGCCCCTCCCAGGACAGGGTAACACTATCACTTCCCTTGTCTATATACTTATGGTATATGGACAGTTATGAACCATCCATATTGTGATTCAAAATATTTAGAGGTGTCTTGGTCTTGACTTGGCAAAGTCTACTGGTTTTAAAAAAGACATTCTCCAGATAGAGATGAAAACTGCTATACCTTTGTTTTAAGTAAAATACAGCTGGCAGCACTTTTGGATTCTTCACCGGCATATTGCTTACTCAGCAGGGGATAGGCACTATGGGAGACTATAGTATTGCCTCAGAGACCATAGAAAGTCCCAAAATGTCCCCCCATCCCTCCAGGGGATGGGAGGTAGTTATTTTTTGCCATTTTGGGGGGTTCTATAGGTCATTTTAGGTACAGGAAAGGCTTTTAAGCTTCCTGTTTACTTCCTGCCTTAGGGAAAAAAGGCTTGTCCTAGACCTGGAATGGCCCGGGGAGGGGCAAAACTGGTGAAAGTGACTCTACAGTCTTCAAAACTAAAGTCCAAATATGTGTTGGAAATGTCAGAAAGAGGTGGGAACGATCATAGAATCATAGAAATGTAGAGTTGGAAGAGACCCCAGGGGCCATCCAGTCCAACCCTCTGCCATGCAGGAACACCCTCAAAGCACTCCCGACAGATGGCCATCCAGCCTCTGCTTAAAAACCTCCAAGGAAGGTGACTCCACTACACTCCGAGGCAGCAGATTCCACTGCTGGACAGCCCTGACTGTCAGGAAGTTCTTCCTGAGGTTCAGGTGGAATCTCCTTTCCTGCAGCTTGAAGCCATTGCTCCTTGTCCTGGTCTCTGGAGCAGCACAAAACAAGCCCTCTCCTTCCTCTACGTGGCATCCCTTCAAATATTTAAACATGGCTATCCTGTCCCCTCTTAACCTTCTCTTCTGCAGACTAAACATACCCAGCTCTCGAAGTCTATCCTCATAGGGCTTCGTGGCTTCCAGGCCTCTCACCATTTTGGTCGCCCTCCTCTGGACTTGCTCCAGCTTGTCAATATCCTTCTTGAATTGGGGTGCCCAGAACTGGACACAGTATTCAAGATGGGGTCTAACCAAAGCAGAGTAGAGTGGTACCAGTACCTCCCTCAATTTAGACACCATACTCCTATTGATGCAGCCGAGAATTGCATTGGCTTTCTTGGCTGCCGCATCACACTGCTGACTCATGTTCAGATTGTGGTCTATGAAGACTCCTAGATCTCTTTCACACGTACTGCTATCCAGCCACGTGTCCCCCATCCTATATTTCTGTATTCCATTTTTTCTACCCTCCCTAACAAAAATTCTGCTCTCCAATAAAAATTCCATCAGTCAGAGACAGTGAAAATAATTTACACCTGGAGCTATATTTGCTTAGTTCACATCTCCTTGGTAACTTTGCCTTCCCTTTTTCTTTCTAAACATTTGACCAAAGTTTTAAGTTAGTGCAATGCTAGATATCTAGGGAGTGAAGGAAAATTCCATGTGTGGGGTGTGTTTGTGTGATGCAGTAGTTTGCAGCATTGTATTATGACACTGGAGAGCAGGGTTTGATTCCCCGTTTGGCCATAGAACCCTACTGAGTGACCATGGGTGCATCACACACTCTCAGCCCCAGAAAACCTCATGACAGGTTCACCTTAGGGTCACCGTAAGTTGTATATGACTTGAAGGCACACAACATGTCATTTAGCCTAGTTAGATCTGCTGGGGAAGGCTTTCTCTCTGTGCCACCACCATCCCAGGCTTGCCTGGTGAGGACATGGACATTATTTTTAATGTTTTCAATGTATTTAATTTTTTAAATGTTTTTAATGTATATTTATTGTTGGAAGCTGCCTTGGGTCCCAATTTTGGGAGAAAGGCGGCTTAGAAATACAACAAAATAAATAAACAAATAAAACTTCCATCACTTTACCCTGGAAACATGTTCATCCTCCAGGGATGAGACTGTAGCACTAATCCACACAATCAAGAGCAAAGGATCAGGGAAGCTGCAGCCCAACATCTGGAAAACCAGAGGTTCCCCAGACTTGCTCTGGGGGAATATCATGCGGACTCTGGATATTGCAGCATCCATTACAGAAAGGCCCACTAGAACACACTAGGCTCTCACTTACCTTTAAAAGGTGAGTTGTTCCCTTAGAAATGTTGGCCAGAGGAAAGCAAGACTGCATTTTGGTTATGTTTGGTCTCCCGCCTCCAACTTACTGCTTTCTCAATGGCTGAAACTATTATACAAACGGCAGGGAAGATTCCTAGAGAGCTGGAGAGGGCAAACAGTGGCCTAGTAGGTGTTGGTGGACTGCAACTCTCCCCAGCTCTTAACAGCATAGCCAATGGTGAGGAATGCTGGGACTTGAACTCCAACATCTGGAAGGCTGCATTTTACCCACTCTTGTCTTAGGGCCTTGAGGGCCAAGGATCAGAATAGTCTCAATGAACAGAAGCATCACATTTAGTGGAATTACAGTCAGCCCTCCACATTTGCAGGTTTTGCTTTTGCAGATTTGATTATTCGCAGATTATTTGCTGTCACCTCTGCTGCCTCCCTATGCCGTTTTTAATAGGGACTATAACCCTCATGAGACTGAGAAACTGCAAAGGAGGCTTGTAAGTCCCTCTTAAAAATGGTGTGGGGCAGCAGCAGAGGTGGCACCAAGTCCCACCAGCCATCCACTTCTGCCTTGTAAAGGAACCCTGATGTCTCAAAGGAATCCGCGGTGGGTTGAATATGGTGATCATACCTTTTGTGTGTGTTAAATATGATTTGGGAGAGCCTAGAGCAGAGCTTTCCAAACTGTGTGTTGTGACGCATTAGTGTGTCAGCAGCAGTGTGTAGGTGTGTCACCGCCATTCTGGGCCAAGAAGGACCCCAGCAAGGGTAACGGTTGGTTAGCTTAACCTCTGGCTTGTTAGTAACTATGGACACATACATAAATTGTAATAACCAAATGTTTTGGGACATAACATCACTCATGAAAACCTTTCATTTATATTTTTAAAAATATATGATTTATGCTTTATTATTTATTTATAATGCATAAAGCTGAATTACTGTGTCATGAAACGATGCATGTCTAAAAAGTGGGTCACCAACATGAAAAGTTTGGAAAGCTCTGCCCTAGAGTTATTCATGTTTTCTCTACTTTCACGGGGGTCCTATACTCCTAACCCTAGCGAATGTGGAGAGATGACTGTACTCCTATCCTGGCAGATGAACCAGACCGCGTTTGAAGACTGATCAAGCAATACCAACCCTCCCATGTTTTAATATAGCATGGAAATGAAGGATTGTGGAAGATCCGCAGTCTCCTGCTCCTACAGACTTGGCCAGTGCAGCAAGAAATAATCACTGTAGTACATCAAAGGATTGCCTGAGCATAGTTGAAGACTAAATAGCACAATCCCGATTTTCATAGCCGAACGCTATGGTTTCTTTGAACATTCAAACAGAAGCACGTGCTTGTTGAAACTCTCAAAGAACTGCAGGAGGTTGGTAAGAAGGATTTATGCTGATTCTTCTTCCGCAAGATTTGTTCCCTGTGATGCTTATCAGTTTTTATGCTTTCCACCAATTTACTCAGATCAGACATTAAGCTAATTCCCCTATAATTTCCTCAGCTTTTTTTTTTAATGGCTTTTATATGGGCTATTTTTGTGTTCCGTACTACAGAAAGCAATTTTAGAGACATCTGTTTATTAGAAAAGCAGAAACTCAATAAGAATTCTGTATTTGCTTTAGTTGCATACAAGGTGCCTCTAAAACCAATGACAAAAAAACCCTAAGGTTTTAATTAAATTTGTTCTGTTACAGTTGGACTGATGACTGTATTCCATTTACTTATATTCTATTACATTCCACTTTTCTCCCAATAATGGGACTCAAGGTTATTCTGTTCCATTCCTCTGTTTATACCGTCCTTCTTCCTAAACCTGGGACACAAGGCAGATTACAAGATTTTTAAAAATACAAAAAAAATACTGTAATCCATCCTAAAATTTAGGAACAGAGCAGGCTTAAATTTCAAAAGACGAAGAATTTTTTGCTTTTTTTTTTTTGCTAATGGCTTTCTTATCTTATCCCTCATTCTCCCACACTTGCAAAGGGATAGGAGAATAGTCAGATGTGTTACCTTGAAGGAGAGAGCTGCGAATCTCTTTCAGCTAAATTCAATTTGCGGGCTGCATCCCAATGGTGGGTTGGAGCCAAGGGCAAAATGATGGGACCTAAATTATCACCGAACTTACTGCCAGTAACTCAAGCTTTAGGAAAGGCATTTCAGTCTTCCAGAATGGGCCACACAAAGGTCAGCATCCCGTTAGTGACAAGGCAAGTGTAATTCCACCTTATGCTTGTGTGTGTGTTTTTGTAGGGGACTGTTGCAACAACTGGTATTAACGTCTTCCTTCCACAATGACCAAATCCCCTCCTGGACTCACCATTGCAATATGACAGCCCTTCCCCACAGCCATTCTGTTGCTGCTGGAGAGTGGAGGGGATATTGGAAGCATCAGGCTATGTTCCTTTAGCCACACACACAGACCAAGGATGTCATACATTGAAACCTCTGGCAGACTCTAGATCTCAGTGGAAGACATCCTTAGTCTGCATCTGGAGATACAGAGCAGATGGGGACATAGCTAGATGCTTCTCTGATTCCCCTCTCCCTGCAGCAACGGAAAGACCAAGGGTAGGAAATACTGCAATACAACAGTGAGTCCTGGGGATTTGCGACAGAGATGTTGTTCTCACAAGGAAGGAACTCTCATGCTATGTGCAACCAGGCCATATCTGTGAAACCACCGAAGACTGTGTTGTAAGGAAAGGATTGTGGCCATCCGGGGAAACTCAGGAAAGCTGGACTGGGACCCCGAGAAAGCTGGATCCAGCCCCACCCTCCTTTAAGTATTAGAATGAACAGGCCATTATCCCAACATTGCTCTCTTCCCCGCCATCAATACCACAGGACAACATAGCCAAAGTAAATGCTTTTATTGGGACACATGCTTCATTTTGTGCAACAGAAGCCATGGGCAAACTCAATCAATCAATCAATCATGCTCTACAATTGAGCTGACTGGCTCACTACATCCTACTACCAAAGCAACCCCCCCCCCAAAAAAAAGTTTGGTTCTAAACAAAACCACAACCCTCAAAAGCTGGTTTTCTAAATATAGAGTAGACTTATTAAGCTGCAAAGCCAGGATGTTGCTTTTCCCATACTGAGAAAGGGCATGGCCACTCTCTCTCTGATGTTATTACAGCACAGGAAATCACTTTTAAAGTTTATACAATACAAAAAAAGGATTATCCTATCCTATTTAGGAAGAAATATCTAGCATTCTAAGTTATACAATTATGCTCTTTTGACATCCGCAGGAATTTTAGACTCAGGAAGAAACCTATGTCCTGGTCTTGTACATATTTGCTCCAAGACAATCTCCACACAACTCAATGGAACATATTCACAAATAACATGAATGAACAGCATATTCAGTGGTCAAGCCCTCCAGCTCTTAACTATGTGAATGTTTTCCCATACAATTCAGTGATATTTCTTAGAAGAGTAAAGTCATCCATGCAGGTAATGTAAGTGTCCTGTTATAAACATGTTGCCCTTGGCACAGGTGTGTAGACAAGCAATTGGAATATTCAACTCTCCAGACTTTAAATCGCAAGTAAGTCTAACACTACGTTTGGTACTTGGAAAGCAGGAGGAGAAAATAGTTCCCATATGGCTGGGACTTTGAAATCTAAGTGGGATTATTAAGACACTAGTGCAATTGCCAGTTGTCTGGGGTGAACAGGCGAGCACCATTTTTACGTGTTCTTTACTCTCACCATCATGTTATATCCCAGTTGCCTAGCCATCAGACTAAGAACAGGCAAGTGTTGCATATCATCTTTTATAGCCAGGTAAGCGGAAGGGCAACAGTGGTAATCTCCACCTAGTCCAGAAACAAGAAGTGGACATATTTAGCATGGACAATGAACAAGCCAGTCACTGATATTCTAATGACAGTCCCTTGCAGAGCTGATAGTCCAGCAAGTAAAAGTGGTGGCAAATATGAGAGGCACGGCTAAGTAACTCCATAACTATTTGCAAAGATATCTTAACACACAGAAGGATGATCAGCCTTTTTGCACTGCTAGGTTAAGAGATGATGACACAGTGACAATAGGCTCAAAGTTAAAGGCTTTTCTTCCAGGCAGGCAGGAATTATAGATCTTTCAGAGCTTAGGAAAAGAAATTTTGGACAATGCCCAGAACACTGGTTGGGTGGGTTCTGGGAGTTGTAGTCCAAACAAATTATTATTTCCAAGCTCTGGAATCTCTCAGCTGTTTATTCTTCTTTAGCCCAGACTGCAGCACCGTCTTCACCTTGCACATGAGGGACAACGGCCTCGGTGTAGAACTTCTCTAGTTTGGGAACCGTTTTCTCCCAGAAAGCTGGATCAAAATCTACCGGGGCAATCGCTGTCTCTTTTTTGGTGTAAACAACAAGGTCTGCTTTGTCAAGGCCCGTGACTCCCATCTGGCACTGCACCTGGGTGTAATAGGGATGCGTTTTCTTCAGTGAGTAGGAATCCCCATTCTTCTCCAGGCAGAAGGTTTTGTCCTTGCAAGCTTCCGTCACCGTCTTATCTCTGTGCTTATAGGGACACTTGACCTCCACAACCCGAAGATCCTTGCCAGTTTGCACTTCCCGGACAATCCCATCTGGGCTTGCAGCCAGCCAGGACTTCTCTTTGTGGATGTAGAGGCCACAGTCGTCAACTTTCACAGGCTTGTGAGTCTCATGGGATTTGAGGGCTTTGTATGCCTCCACCGCTTTCTTCTCATTCTGGACACCCCAAGACATGGCTGGGGTCTGCACGGTGGAGCCCGACTGCGTCACAGCTTTCAGGTACGACTGAGGCACCTCGGAGCTCCGTCCATTGGCAAACTTGCTGTTTGCGATTTTGGGAGCCATGGAGGCGGTGATGCGGTTTTCCCTCCACTTGTACCATTCTGGGTTTGTTCGCTGACCCCGTGTTTCCCTTTCTACTTCAGCTGCCTTCTCTGTGGGGAGGGAGGAAGGTACATGACTTGATTTGCCTTGGGTTTGGGCAGGTTTGCCTTGGGTTCTGGGAGCCTGCTGGGAGCTACCGGAAGGACGTCCACCGGCTTTGGAAGGAGACCCAGATCCTCCAGCTGCCATGGGGGTCGCAGCTCTTGCTCCCCGGCTGCCCCTCCCACCTCCTTGCTCCCCACCATATGTAGTTGTGGACCTTGTTTGGTAACTCTGGCCTGTTTCTCTGGGACTTGTGGTATAGGCTTGCTTTCCTCCTTGCCCCTGCCTGCCACCTTCGGCCTTAGCAGCTGGCACAGTTGGGGCTCTCCTGTTGGTGGAACCAGACTTGGAAGAGGCAGAAGACTGAGGAGCAGCCGGGGCCGCTTTGGGCGCTGTGGCAGCAGGTCGTGGGGATGCCACGTTGTCAGAGGTTCTTCTAGGCCTGCCCATGGCTTCTCTTGAAGGGACTGGTGTTCTGTGGATACAAAAGGAAGGGAGACAGATAAACAGCTTGAAAAGACACACCCACTCATGATCACGGCAGCAAAATTGTTGTACTCGCAAAGATGGAAGAACTCAATATTACCTACAAGGGAGGAATGGTGGTTGAAACTGACTGAGCTAGCAGAAATGGTCAAATTATCTGCTCTAATTAAAGTCATTGAAGACATTTCTGAAGGATTGGGAACCCCTTGTAGACTTTTTGTGGTAAAATGAAAATGATTTGGCAACATTTGGTTTTGACAAATAGCAAGATTTTATTAGCAGCAGAAGTCAGTGATGTAGTTTTAGAGACAGAGGTTTGATTATACTGTATGTGGTATAGTTGTGTGGGTGTTGTACTACGACTCTGAAGATCAGGATTCAAATTCCCTGTTCAGCCACTGAAACCCACTGGGTGACTTTGGGCAAGTCATACAATCTCAGCCCCAGGAAACTCCCTGAAAGGTTCATCTTAGGATCGCCGTAAGTCAGAAACGACAGAATAGAACAGAAATGTATAACCACAGAAAAGAAAGTCAGAAGCCATGCTTTCTTTCTGTTTTTCCTTTTATAGCTTACTTTCCTTTCTTTTCTAATTTTTTTCTTGCTTTTTTTTCTTTTTTTTTTGAGATTATATATAATTTTATTGTGCCTTGACAGACTCTTAACAAAAATTATAGAAAGAAAAGAGATACCTACTCAGTGGTTTTCTATCTCTCATGAAAGGTCATGTGCATTTAGAGGCCTGAATACAAGGTGTTCCCCACTCCCATTTAAGTTTTGATATACTGCTCAATTTGCGTGCATTCTTATTCAGCAAACATCCTTGCAGATACGGTTGGTGAGTATGCGGGATCAGCCTCATTGATGGCTGCCCCAGATTTTGGAATTCCCTCCCTAGGGAGGCTTGGTTACTGTCCTTCCCTCAGCAGGTGGGAAATTTTATGTTGGCAAGCTTTAGAATTAAAGGTGTTTTTAAGAGAGGGTTACATCATTTTAAACTGTACTGCTTTTAACTACAATTTATCATTTTTAAGTGTATGATTAAAATTGTTTTAAAATTGTTAAAAAGTTAACTCCATTTTAATGTTGATTTTCTGTATGTTTTTAACTATATTGTAATTATTTTAATTTTTAAGCCACCTTGATTCCCAATCCAGGAGAAGACTGGTGATGATAATAATGTGGGAAACAGGTCTGTCACCTTCTACGCCCTTGAGAAGGACAGTTTTTACTAAGAAACTGGCAAATGACCAGACGTTTCTTGGTTCAAAGCCTAAAAGCCAAATTTATTCAGATACAAAAGTATAAAAAGTTATAAAAGTCTGCTGCGTAGCAGGGTGCCGGGAGATTTGGAGCAAAGGCAAGGGATTTGGCAAGACCTTTTTATCCATGTCTACATGATACACTCCCACTGTGGCATTTAGCGCTCATCTGTGGACATGACTACTTCACGAGCTGGAAATGGCGATTGTCCACCTTTCGCTCACAGATTCCCACCTCACAGAAGTGGGCTAGCCCATCCCGTATCCCTGAACTAGGAGTTGAGTCTCTTCGGCAACATCTACGCTTCGGGGTAGTTCAACAGGCTTCATGTTGAGTAGTGAGTTACGGAAAATAGGCACACATTTCAAGAGGCAGCAAAAACATAAGGCTACACATATAAACAAAATAAGCATACGTAGAGGAAGGAGAGGGCTTGTTTTCTGCTGCTCCAGAGACCAGGACAAGGAGCAATGGATTCAAGCTGCAGGAAAGGAGATTCCACCTGAACCTCAGGAAGAACTTCCTGACGGTCAGGGCTGTCCGGCAGTGGAATCTGTTGCCTCGGAGTGTAGTGGAGTCTCCTTCCTTGGAGGTTTTTAAGCAGAGGCTTGATGGTCATCTGTCAGGAGTGCTTTGAGGGTGTTCCTGCATGGCAGGGGGTTGGACTGGATGGCCCCTGTGGTCTCTTCCAACTCTACATTTCTATGAAAAATACTTTTCGCCCATCCAAAATCTGGCAACCAACCGGTAAGCCATGACCACCCGTCCTCACTTCTCAGGGAATACGTCTGTCAAATAGTGCTTATCACATGATGCAGTTTGTCCACATCTTCTTCTCTGAGGCCTGACTCACTGGTATTTAGCCAGAAGCACAGCCCCTCCACCTTTACTTAGCAAGTAGTCTAAAGCAATCTTGTGTTGTGCCGGCATTCCCACTAAAGAATCCACTTCAGTTTGCAGAGCTCTCCGACCACAAGCGGTCAAGTTCACCAGCAGTTCCAACTGGGCTGAGAGCTTGCGGATTTGGCAGATATGTTGGGGGCTACCTCCAACCATAGGGACCATGATTGCACCAGATCTACTGCCCTCGGTCAGATATGTGTTATCAGAATCATATCCATCATAGGCCCTTTTTTGTTGACACCACCCAAACTGTCTGTCCCAGGCTGACCTAGGTTGTTCCTGAGGGTGGAACTGAATCCCTCCAGGTGTGACGGTGCCAATTGTGCAGGTACCGTTCCAGACTGGGGGCAGAATTTTGCCAGCCCATTTGCCGCACACCCAGTATAACCCTGGGAGTAGCCCGAAGAGATATATGGCATTTCTCCGTATTATTTGGTCCATCAACTTCATAAAGGGATTATGACCTTGTGAGTTATTAAACAGAACAACAAAGGATTTACTTGAGACATTTTTACATTGGAACGGGTCCTCCAGCTTAGTGCAGTCACTGCTACCTCTTTCGTTGAGGACGATTGTATGCTTACAATCTTTATAGTCCCCCACATTTACTCTTGGGATCTGTATCTTTCCCCAGTTTGAATTTTCAATCCCAAAAGGCCACTGGACACACAAGGGTGCCTGTATCCATGGCCCACGTCTGCTGAGAAGGAATTGAACAGGATCCTGGGGGTCCCTGGAATTCTAATTTAGAACGTTGGACGAATTGGAGACGGAATAAACCTGAATCATATTCCAACCAGTAAAGTTGAGGACATCTCCTGGGAGGAGAGGCCATCCCTGGAGGTTAGAGGACGGGCTGTGGGAGCAAACCCAATATTTGGTTACTTTTGTTATATTTGCAATCTCATTGATTAACTGGTGAAATACATTCTGATGCCATACTGCCCCAGTGAATCTTAATTCCGCAAGCAGGAGGAACAGCACCACAACCAGTTTCATGACGGAGTAAGATCAGAATACAAAGGAGGGTCAAAGAAATATTTACAAAAAGTATAGATAATATACACTATAGCAGCTAATCCTGAAATTACTCCTAAAATCAGCAGGCGTAGTTCCAAGTCCAACATCCAGGCCTCAGGTCAGCCCCCAGAGTGACTCCGAGGAGTAAAGTTTCTGAGGAATCAGGTCTTCGGTGGATCTCTTTTAAACAGCAGTCTAAGTCTGTCACTGGCGTCCTCTTTAATCACCTTCCACCTTTCAGGTTCTGGTACCTTCTTAACTCTGGAATGATGAATCCAAGGCTTGTGGCCCTGGACTTTGACAGCAGTATCAGTGGTCAGTAGCACCTGGCCAGGTTTGGTCCATGCCAGGGACTAAGGTGGTCCTCCCCTGATCTTTACGACTACCCAATCACCAGGCTGGATGTGTTGTACCGGACCATCAAGGCTGAAGGGTCGTTCTTGTAAGGACAAATAACGAACAGACGCCAGAACAGAACCCAAAGAGCAACATACTTTTGTAGCACTACATCTCCTATCTCAACCTCCCCCCTCAGGCTTCCCGGACAGAGTTGGCTAGGCCAGGAATGACTGAATACTCTCTCAAAAGGGGAGAGTTTCAAGGAGCCTTTTGGAGTGATTCGAGCATTAGTGAGGGCCAGAGGCAGTGGTTTTACCCAGGGTAGATCAGTTTCTAGAGAAATTTTGGTCAACTGAGTCTTAAGAGTGGAGTTCATTTGTTCTACCATCCCACTTGCCTGAGGATGATAGGGGGAGCGAAATTTCCAGGTGATATTAAGAGTCTTCATCGATTTCTGTAGAATCCGTGAAGTAAAATGGAGTTCTTGATCCGAATCCAGTCCACAGGGTAGGCCCCAGCGAGGAACTATAGACTCCAGCAGGTTCTTCACAACCTTTCTCACCTTACAAGTCCTACAGGGAAAGGCTTCAACTCACCCTGAGAATTTACAGACAAGGACTAACAGATACCGAAATCCCAAGGCTCTTAGGAATTCAGTGAAGTCAACTTGCCAGTGTTGTCCTGGGTATACAAATGAATTACACAGATGTCTTCTAGCTTTGTCTGGTCGATTTCTATGAGTGGGATTCACCTGTTGGCAAATTTTACAAGTACAAACAAAGGATGCTACAGTGGGTCTTACAGATGGTCCATCAAAATATCTCCTCCACAAGGGTATTAATGCTTTTTCTCCAAGGTGTGTCTGCTGGTGAATCTTCTCAACTAGTGGTTGCTGAACGGAAGCTGGAATCCAAATCCGGCTGGTTTCAGGATAGATGAGCCAGAACTGGACCTGGTAGTATCCTGCGTCCTTAACTCTCATATAGTCTTCAGAAGTGTATGGTGGCTTCTCCCATGTAGGAATGGCTACTATAGTTACAGTGTATTTTTGAGCTGTCTCTTTCCACACCACCCATTTTGCTTGTTCATCAGCAAGTCTGTTTCTCTTGCCTACTCCCAAATCGTCTTTCTGATGTCCTTTACAATGGACAATGGACAATTTTCGTGGTAGATGGAGAGTGTCTCCAGTAATTCTTTTATTCCATTTCTGTTTGATAGAGTTTTCAGGTTGGCCTAACAGTCCTTTTTCGTGCCAAAGTTGAGCATGGACATGCACAACTCTCCAGACGTACCTAAGAGTCCGTGTAGATTGTAGTGCGCAGGCCTTTCACATGTCAGGTTGCTTGAATCATGGCCTCCAATTCTGCTCGTTGGGCTGAGCAGGAAGCAGGGAGTGCTCTGGATCGCACAAGCACCCCAGGCGGGCCCACTACAGCCCACCCAGTACACCGGATTCCCTGTTCTATAAAACTGGAGCCATCCATAAACCAGATAACATCTGGGTTTTGGAGGGGAGTCTCAGAGAGGTCTGGTCATGGTTTGGTTTGGAAATCTATAGTGGTAACGCAATCATGCAGTGATTTGCTGAACTCAAGTTTGGTAGACTCAGGGAGATATTCTGCCAGATTACTCCTTTCTATCTTGAGCACGGAGACCCTTCTGTTTTCGAGAATGGTGGCTTGACATTTTGCCAGGCGGTCTGAGGTCATCCAGGTGGGTCCTCGTAGCTCCAGTACAGAACAGAGAGCATACGGAGAATATACAGTAAGTTATCCTCCAAAAGCTAACTTCAGTACTTCTTTTATCATAAGGGTGGCCACTGTAACTGTCCTCAGGCATGCAGGTCAGCCCCAGGCTGTGTCATCCAACTTTTACTGATATACGCAAACACCTTCGGTGCCCAGCCTGAAGATCGAGTAAGAACTGCCTTGGCTACTCCCTCCTGTTCTCCTACAAAGAGCATAAAGGGCTCCGACGGACTGGGAAGATGCAAGGCGGGAGCTGCAGCTAGGCAGGCCTTCAGTTGATCTGTTACAGTCTTAATAACTGGATCCACAGGAAGCAGGCCATGGCCAGCTTTTTCAGATTCCACCATAATGATGTACAAAGGCTTGGACAAATTTCCATAGTCCCAGATCCATAGCCTGCAGAACTTGGTCAGACCCAAGAAGGATCTAAGTTCCTTGACAGTTTGGGGCGTTGGTATTTGAAGGATTGCCTCTACCCACTCAGGGGCCAGAGCTCGCTGTCCCACAGAGATGTCATGTCCCAGGAAGCCAATTTTGGGCTGGATTAGCTGAGCCTTTTCCCTGGAGGCTCAGTATCCTCGCTTGAGCAGGAACGTTAGGAGTGAAATAATCTCTTCTTCACAGGCATGCTGAGTCTCAGTCACCAAGAGCAGGTCATCCACATATTGAAGCAGAATGGTTTTCTGTTTTCAGGGCCAGTCATGGAGGTCCCGGGCTAGCGCTTGACCAAATAGAACATGGAAGTTTTTGAACCCCTGTGGCAACCAAGACCACATTGCTCTTTGGACACTTCCGCCTTTGTCCAAGGGATAGGAAAAAGCTAATATTTTCTGGCTGTCAGGGTGCAGCGGGATGCAAAAGAATGCATCCTTAAGGTGCAGGACAGTGAACTAAGAGTGGGTGACAGGACGCTAAGCAACATGTAGAGATCTGGGACCAATTGGGGCAAGTCCTGAGTGGCAGCATTCACAGCACATAGATCATGCACCAGACGAACATCTCCCAAAGGCTTCTGTACTGCTAGAATGGGAGAACCATGGGTAATGACACCCCCCTCAACCAGTTTCTCTATCAATTTCACCAGTCCCTCTCTGAGGTGTGGACGGATTTTACATTGGGACAGGCGAACTGGCTGCACTCCTTCTCTCAACCTGGTTTTAACTGGCTCTACAGTAACCGCTAGTCCTGGAAGACCGGTATTCCCCCAGCAGACACATCTGCACCGGAGTATGACTGACCATTGACTGAGAGGCATTACTCACTATCACTATGTCTGCTGGTTTAGATTTGTTCCTATCCAGGGGAAGGCTCTCCTGGTCTCTTTGGCGCTGTCCGGGAGGCTACAAGGGAGAGAGTGAGGGAACCCAACGCTCACATTTTTAAACATCCTCATGTAATCTTCCTCATCAGTTTTTTCTACTGAATTCAACCAGTTAATCCAAGCTTGTAGTAATAGCTTATCAAACGTCTCATTTGTATCCCACTGAGATAACCCAGGAACACGATACAAAGGCCAAGTCTTGGTACAATACTTCACCATTTGCTTTTTAGACAATCCCATCCCCACCTTTTTCCAATTCTGCAACACACACTGGAAGGGAGTAATGGGGGAACCCGCCCTAGGGTTTTTCTCCCTCGTTTGTTTCTGCTTTGAACTGTTTGAACCCATCTCTTCTATCACAAAATAGTCGCAAAACGCACAAGAAACACAAACTCGCAGACAAGATAGCATATACTGAATAACAAACAGAAAAAATGGTGTTTGCTTCGCTCATCTCCAGCCATCTCTCTCATGAGAAGAACAGAACCACGGATCAGGACTCCACATTCACTTCGTCTACTTTCAGACGTCTCAGACGCACTTTAATCACACCCAGGCACACCACAAAGCTGAAACAAGGGAATTCCGAAACTGAACTCAGGCCCAAGCTACCTATCTAGGGTCGGTCCCTGATTTTGGGACTTACCAGAGGGTGAGGTGGATCAGAGGCACACCATTCCAAACCTCAACCCTAATCAGATTTCAGAGCCTTGAATCAGGAAGGTTGAGCCGTCCCTGCCACTGATCAAGAGCGCACCGCGATGATTCCCGTCACGTCACAAAAGGGACGTTGGTGTCTGATGCAAAAACTCGGTGCCAACCACAAAAATCAAACAGTCTTCAGAGGGACACCTTCCTGTCTGGTCTCCTGGGCAGGGGGACCAATGTAGGGCAAAATTTCTCAATCTCTGCCCGTCTCTCTTTGGGCCCCACGTTGGGTGCCAGAAAACTGTCACCATCTACACCCTTGAGAAGGACAGCTTTTAACAGGCAAATGACCAAACATTTCTTGGTTCAAAGGCCAAAAGCCAGATTCAGATACAAAAGTATAAAAAGTTATAAAAGTCTGCTGCATAGCAGGGTGCCAGGAGTTTCGGAACAAAGGTAAACGATTTGGCAAGACCTTTTTAGAAATCTCTATATTATACACTCCCACTGCAGCATTTTTCCTCCAATCGCAAACTACCGTCCATATAAGATAGTGTGCAGAGGGACAGTTTAGGTGAAGTATAGCCATAAGTCAGCAAACGGGAGGGGCTAGCGCTCTTCTGTGGACCTGACTACTTCGCTAGCTTGAAATGGCGACTGTCCGCCTTTCACTCACAGGTCAGTCATTTTTCCCGGTACCTTATCATCAACAGTTTAAATCACCCCAGTTCAAAGTGGTTGACTCCAAACTATAGAAGTCTATTGTTTGGGAATTGCTTTCTTTTATGGTGGAAAATAGAGACGTCATAGGACAAGCCTAGACGTCTCAAAGTTTTTACATTCATGGGCCTTCCAATGACTCCATTTGGACAACAGGAACACCAGCGTCCATGGTGACTTCACAATTATGCTTCCTTCTAAGAAACAGAGAGAGTTGTGACCACAGCTTGGAAAAGTTTTTTTTTTTAATTATAATTTTCAGATATCACAGCCAGCATAGTTACTTTTTGGGCTACAAATCCCAGAATCTGCAGCCAGCTTGGCCACAATATTCCAAAGAAACCGTCTCTCATGGGTTGAAACTTCCCTCAAAATGAGTTTCAGTCTGGAGTGTTCAAATGCAGACTCCAGAATTCAGAGTCCATAGGGTTAACTCTAAAGGAATAAAACAATACCCCTCCTCCTTGCATCTTCCCCATAATTAGCAATTAGATCCAGTGTGGTGTAGTAATTATTAGTAATTAGAGCTGGTGTGGTGTAGTGGTTTGAGTGTTGAACTAGGACACTGGGAGACCAGGCTTGGAAGCCCCACTCAGCCATGGAGACCCACTGAGTGACCTTTGGTCAAGTCATACTCTCTCAACCTCTGAGGAAGGCAAAGGCAATCCCTCTCTGAACATATTCTGCCAAGAAAATCCCATGACAGGTTCATTGTGAAGGTATACAATATCATCATCAGCAGTCATTTACACAGAATCTGGGCACCATCTTATTTAACCCTTGTTCTGTTAAAGTCCTTTCTTCTTGGCTTTTTCTGAGTTAGCTATGAACTTATACGTTGTGTTTCTGTAGATGCTTTCATCTGACAAAAAGCCCATCAGCCGCATAGATGTTCGATTTAGAGATATGAGAGTGGAGGTCCATAGTTAACCCTCCAGATCACCTCTAAACCAAGAGAAGTGGGAAATGGGTGGGATTAGGTACCACAAGGACAATCCTTGCCCTCTTTAACAATTTCCCTTCCACCTTTACAGGAGCAACACAAATGACATTCATCCTGGCTCTTCTCTTCAGCAGACAGGTGAGCACAACAAAAGAGGAGAAATCAGTCACTTGGTGAGGTTATCACCAAAGGGCGATTATCACCAAGGGGCTGTTATCTGGGGGGCTGTTAAAGCATCCCCTGAAGGGATGCAAGAGTGGTTCTTCTATACCAGGCTGGAGAGTGTGAGAGGCAATGGAGAAACAAAGGTTGATCACACTTTTGAGAAGTGCAAATAAAGTGCAATTTTACTTACTGCTTCAGCAACAGATCTCTGCAAATCCTACCTTGAACCAAAGGCCTTAGATCAGTATTTTGCTTTTCTATTTCTTTTTCTCCCTGTAAAAAAAAGACAAAATGTTTGTAATAAAAAAAAAGAAAGAAATAGAAATTCTCTCCTTTTTACCAACTGAGTTTATATTAGTTTAGCTTGGAGACGAGAACACTGAACGGTGACCTGATAGTCGTATTTACTTATCTGAAGGGATGTCATGTAAAAGATGGAGCAATCTTGTATTTTCTGCTGCTCCAGAGACTAGAACACAAAGCAATGGATTCAAATCACAAGATTCCCCCTGAACAATAGGAACAGGCTGCCCCAGGAGGTAGTGGGCTCGTCCTTTTTGGAAGTCTTTGAACAAAGGTTGGACGACTATCTCTCGGGAGTGCTTTAGTTGTCTTTTCCTCCATGAGAACATAAGTTGGACTAGGACCATTGCCACACTAGACTGTTATAGCGCTATTATTCCACTTTCAACATCCTATGGAATCAAAGGGGCCCCTTCCTCAAAGGCCCCTCCCTAAACTGCAAACCCCAAGATTCCATAGAATGTTGAAAGCAGAATAATAGTGCTATAACAATCTAGTGCGGGAATGGTCTAGATATCCCTTGCCGTTCCTTTCAGCTCTATAATTCTATGGTAACTACTGATGCCTTTTCTTTTATTTCTTAAAATGACCAGCACTTCTCTAAACCAGACGTGGGCAACTGGAGCTCTGCTCTCGGCTTGCAAATCCAAAACACTGGGAGAACCCCAAGTGTCCATCCCTGCTCTAAACTAAGAACTAAAAAGCAAATTCTCCTTATTGCTGGGGGTGACCCACTTGTGAGTTCCAACTTATCTGTTCAACCTACAATCAAAATACATCATCGATTTATATGCAACCTTCTGCCTAGTTACCTCTAGTGGGGGGAAAACTGCGCATACACAGCCAGCTACGATCACTTTTGTAAAGCAGAAGAGGCGTATTTCAAGCTATGCGTACACCAAGAAAAAACAAAAATAAGTGTCACTGGGCAGGAGCGCTGGTCCTTTTTGCAGATCCTCTTCATCAGGCTCCTTTTCTCCCTGAATGCTTATTCCAGCCAGTCATGCTAAGAACTACTATTTTACTCTAAAAATTAATAGGTGTGTTTGCTTTCTGCTCTTCCCTCCTCATTCCCCTTTCCTTTTTAATGTGACATCTTATCATTACAACTCTGTAGACAGGAACTGAGAGGCCACGCTTTAGAGTGGTTTGAGCATTTGATGAGGATCCTGGAGACCAGAGTTCGAATCTCCACCCAACCATGGAAACTCACTGGGTGACTTTGGGCAAATCATACACTCTCAGCTCCAGAAAAAGTCAAAGTCAAATCTAAACAAATCTTGCCAAGAAAATCCTGTAATAGGGTTGCCATAAGTGGGAAATGACTTCAAGGCACACAACAAGAAGAAGGCAGGAACTGTCTTGTTCTTACTGACAAAATGTATGCTACTGGGGGGCAGCTTTTCAGCTGAACAGGAAAAACACTTAAAATATTTTAAAATGTTTATGAATTCTTCGCTTATTATTCATCCTCATATCTAAATACAGAGCCAGTGTTGTGTTGTGGCTTAAGTGATGGACAGGGACACTGGGAAACCAGAGTTCAAATCCCTGCTTGACCATGGAAACCCACTAGGTGACCTTGGGCAAGTCACACTTTCTCAGCCACAGAGATAGGCAACGGCAACCCATTTCTTAACCAATAGTACCAAGAAAACCTGTGATATGTTTGTCTTTGGGTTGCCGTAAGTCAACAGCAAGCAGAGAACACACAACAACGGCAAATATCCAAATAAGTGTAAGCAGTTCTCCACTTGAAACACAGCATCTTCTTCTGAAAAAACAAAAAAATGAGGCTACAAAGGCATTGTGAGTTTCCTACTCCATGGCAGCTTATACAAAAGAGACTCCAAGTGGAAGAGGGTTTTTTTTTCCAGAATAGTGCATAAATCACTCCTGCTTAGAGAGCCAATGTGGAACAGTGGTTAAGGTCTTACACTAGGACTCTGGCAACCAAGGCTTGTAGGCCAACATATTTGGACAGCACCAAGTTACAATAGCCTGCCTTAAATCCAAGAGCCTTCAGTCTTGTTATTCGTTATTTTAGTTTTAATGTCTCTCTTGTGGTTCAAACCACAACCCTGCAGGAGCTGGGGAGTGATTTGAGATAATAATTGGAACAGAATGGTTTCTGGGATATCCAATGGGGACCTCTTCATCCTAACACAGAACTCATTAATAACACAGCTATAGTTGTATGAAATCCCCTATACCTCCATAGATTGTTCTCCCAGGACAGGAAGATAATCTGGATGTATGCTGACGAATAAATAAAACCACCACAAGTGGACAGATTGAAGCCAACTTTTATGTATCTCCTGCCGATTCAATGGGTCTGTTCAAGATTATTCTTCTTGAGGCTGTCGTATTTTGGACATAGCATCAGACAACATGATCCGGTGGAAAAGTCATGCTGCTTGGCAAAGTGGACGGCCATGGGAGAAGGAGACACATTACTTTATTTATTTTATTTACTTATTATTTATTTGTATCCCACCTCTCCATATGGATCGAGGCGGCAAAAAACTTACAGATAGCATGTATTTCGAAACATTTCTATGCATGCCCCCAACAAGCTGGGTATTCATTTTACCGACCTGCGGAAGGATGGAAGGCTGAGTCAACCTTGGAGCCTGGCAGGATCGAACTCACAACCTTGTGGCTTGCAGTACTGGCATTTAACCACTGCGCCACCAGGGCTCCATTACAGATTGATTGTGTGTGTGTGTACAGATTGGTGTGAAAGTTGGAACGGCCTCCCTCCCTTCGCTTCCAGCAGCTCCCTCTTGATCTGTACCATCGGTATCATGCGTTGTTTCTTGGGACATTGTAGAGCATTAGATTTTGAGTCTTCTCACTCTGTCAGGAACAGAATCCACACACAAATAGTATGTTGATTTTAGTACTATTTATTAGGAATGTAATACATGTACTGACTTTAGTGAGAAGACCGAAGCAAAGCCAAAGTGAGCGAGCTGAAGATTCCTCATGACCTCCTCCCACATCTGAGTTCCTGGGAAACTCTGTTATCGGTGTCTGTGCATTCCACTGCTGTACCAGGTAGTGTTTACCTAACGGTTCTCAGCTACTTCTACTACCTACTACAAATCACGTTAACATACCATGGAGGGGCGGTAGAACTACCTGGCACTGAGTACCACTGTTCTAGAAGTCTATCATTCATAGGATCGCCACAAGTCAAAGCCAAATTGACAAGCAGTAACAACAAATTCTAGCTTTGACAACCAACAGAATTCATAACACTAATGTGTATATGCACAGTTCAATGCAACCACAAAAAATCCCCCAAAGATTGTAGAGCTGGATTTGAAACTGTGCTTTCTCAACATTTGTTTTCACAGAAAGAATCATAGAATCATAGAAATGTAGAGTTGGAAGAGACCCCAGGGGCCATCCAGTCCAACCCCCTGCCATGCAAGAACACCCTCAAAGCTCTCCCGACAGATGGCCATCCAGCCTCTGCTTAAAAACCTCCAAGGAAGGAGACTCCACTACACTCCGAGGCAGCATCTTCCACTGCCGGACAGCCCTGACTGTCAGAAAGTTCTTCCTGAGGTTCAGGTGGAATCTCCTTTCCTGCAGCTTGAATCCATTGCTCCTTGTCCTGGTCTCTGGAGCAGCAGAAAACAAGCCCTCTCCTTCCTCTACATGGCATCCCTTCAAATATTTAAAGAAAGCAACAGGAACACTTTGCCACAAAGTCATTCGATAATGCTTTTTAAAATTTAAAATTGTTTTAGCTATTTTAACTTATATTGTAAGTTGCTCTGGGTCCCATGATAGCATAAAGGTGGGATATAAATCAATTAGCTAAATACACTGTATCCACTGTGGGGATACCTTCATTTAGGATTGTGTGCTTTCCTAGTCAATTCTGACTTAGAATCATAGAGTTGGAAGAGACCACAGGAGCCATCCAGTCCAACTCCCTGCAATGCAGGAACACACTTAACAGAGACCATTTTACAGGGCTTTCTTGGTAAGATTTATCTCCAGAGACTGGCCACTGCTTTCCTGTGAGGCTGGCAGCGTGTGTCAGGAACGAAGGCTGGATCTGTTGAGATCACACCCGAACCGTGTCTGAACTCATCCCCAAGGCCTCCTGCACTCCGCCCTTGAGACTCTTAGGTCATTTCCGTACTAGACTGTTATAGGGCAATTATTCCACTTTCAACATCCTATGGAATCCTGGGGTTTGCAGTTTAGGGAGGAGCCTTTAGAATTCCCAGCCAGAGAGCTCTTGGGCCTCAGTCAACTACAAACCCCAGAATTCCATAGGATGTTGAAAGTGGAATAATTGCACTAGAACGGTGTAGTACAAAAAGGACCTTAGTGAGTGTCTGACTCACAGAACAGTGGCACTTCCTCTATCTGTTGAAAACACGGCCTTACAAGCAGGCCTTGATTTCTTCCGGTACATACTTTCAAGATTACACTTTACAAGCGAAACTAAAATTTCATTTTGGAAGCTCCGACAGCACAAGCATTCATTTCTTCCTTTTCCTGCCCTCCTTGGCTGCTGTGATCCATAGAACACAAATATTTGACGTTTTTACTCAAAAGACAAGCACGTAGGGCAGCCTCCACCAACCTAGTCCCTCATTGCTGGAGAGGATGGGAACTGCAGTCCAACAATCTGGAGGTTTCTAGGTTCTAAAAGGCTGGCCTACAGGCTAAAAACATAGAATCATAGAAATGTAGAGTTGGAAGAGACCGCACAGGCCATCCAGTCCAACTCCCTGCCATGCAGGAACACCCTCAAATCAATCCCGACAGATGGCCATCCAGCCTCTGCTTAAAAACCTCCAAGAAAGGAGCCTCCACTACACTCCATTGAGGCACGATATTCCACTGCCGGACAGCCCTGACTGTCAGGAAGTCCTTCCCGAGATTCAGGTGGAATCTCCTTTCCTGCAGCTTGAATCCATTGCTCCTTGTCCTGGTCTCTGGAGCAGCAGAAAACAAGCCCTCTCCTTCCTCTACATGGCATCCCTTCAAATATTTAAACATGGCTATCATGTCCCCTCTTAACCTTCTCTTCTGCAGACTAAACATACCCAGCTCTCTAAGTCTATCCTCATAGGGCCTCATGGCTTCCAGGCCTCTCACCATTTTGGTCGCCCTCCTCTGGACTTGCTCCAGCTTGTCAATATCCCTCTTGAATTAGGGTGCCCAGAACTGGACACAGTATTCAAGATGGGGTCTAACCAAAGCAGAGTAGAGTGGTACCAGTACCTCCCTCGATCTAGACACCATACTCCTACTGATGCAGCCAAGGATTGCATTGGCTTTCTTGGCTGCTGCATCACACTGCTGATTCATGTTCAGCTTGTGGTCTATGAAGACTCCTAGATCCCTTTCACATGTACTGCTATCCAGCCACGTGTCCCCCATCCTATATTTCTGTATTCCATTTTTTCTACCTAAGTGTAGGACCTTACACTTCTCTCTGTGGAATTTCATTTTGTTCGCCTTGGCCCAGCTCTCCAACCTATCCAGGTCATTTTGAATTTTGATCCTGTCCTCTGGCGTATTAGCAGCCCCTCCCAATTTGGTGTCATCTGCAAATTTGATGAGCATGCCCTCTATTCCTTCATCCAAGTCATTGATAAAAATGTTGAACATAAAAGCATTTACTTGCAACGTTGCCTCCAATCCAGCACACAGGCTTAATTGCAAGTGTTAGTCCCAGCTAGAATAGAACCACTAATAGAAGGAATTTGGTAAATCAACACAAAAATAATCTACATAAAAGGTGGCTGTGTTAATCTGATGTGAAAAGAGACAAATCAGTTGCCAGCCATAAACTCTGAAGGCACGCTTCTTAGAATCCTTGAAAGCTGGTTTTAAAGTTGCAATTCTCTGAAGAAGGCCATAAAACTATTTCCAGGCTGAAATGTATTCGAGTATTTTGAACAATAAAATCATCTCCATTTTCAACATCTTGAACCTTTGCATCTTTTCTAGATCGTACCTACTGGCTATTTCCAGTCCACTTTGCTTTTTGGGTGGATCTGGTTTAAAAAAAAAAGTGATCTTGGGGAACCTTTAAGACTGCTCTGAGCACAAGATTTATGGACTGCAATTCACTTCCATCCAGTGCTTACCACACACATAAATTTGCATTTACGTGTGTGACTGACAGTCAAACTTGACTGATTGCATTTATACTCCTCCTTTCATCCCAAGAGGAGATCCAAAGAGAATTCGAAGCATCTACTTGGCAGTAATAAATGCGATTATGGTCACTGTGGCCATTTCTGCACTAGCCTGTTATACTGCTTTATGCCACTTTCAACATCCTATGGAAATCCTGGGCTTTGTAAACCGCATGTATAGAAATGTTTCGAAATACATGCTATTTGTAAGTTGTTCGCCGCCTCGATCCATATGGAGAGGCGGGATACAAATAAATAAATAAAAAAATATGCTGAAAGTGGAATAATAGCACTGTTAACAGGCTAGTTAACAGAAATGGCCTGTGTCTTTTTTTCTTTTTGGACTTTTCCCCCCAAAAGACTTGGAACCTTTAATACATTTTCTGCAAGAAGAGTACAATATGCTGACCAACGGGTTTAACAGTTGGTATATTTGGAAAAGCAATAGTTGAACCATTTGAATAGTAAGTAGAGAAATTACTATATACAGTTAAATATAATCTGCATTAGCAAAGCTGGGACCCAATGTATATCTCTTTCCTAGCACTTTTTCCTATTTTTCCTGTGTCTTTTTAACAGCAATTCTTGGCTGCATCAATAGGAGTCTGGTGTCTAGATCGAGGGAGGTACTGGTACCACTCTACTCTGCTTTGGTTAGACCCCATCTTGAATACTGTGTCCAGTTCTGGGCACCCCAATTCAAGAAGGACATGGTCAAGCTGGAGCAAGTCCAGAGGAGGGCGGCCAAAATGGTGAGAGGCCTGGAAGCCATGAAGCCCTATGAGGATAGACTTGGAGAGCTGGGTATGTTTAGTCTGCAGAAGAGAAGGTTGAGAGGGGACACGATAGCCATGTTTAAATATTTGAAGGGATGTCAAGTCAAGGAGGGAGAGGGCTTGTTTTCTGCTGCTCCAGAGACCAGGACAAGGAGCAATGGATTCAAGCTGCAGGAAAGGAGATTCCACCTGAACCTCAGGAAGAACTTCCTGACGGTCAGGGCTGCCCAGCAGTGGAATCTGCTGCCTCGGAGTGTAGTGGAGTCTCCTTCCTTGGGGGTCTTTAAGCAGAGGCTGGATGGCCATCTGTCGGGAGTGCTTTGAGGGTGTTCCTGCATGGCAGGGGGTTGGACTGGATGGCCCCTGGGGGTCTCTTCCAACTCTACATTTCTATGATTCTATGATTCTAAGACCTGATTGCCCAAAAAAAAAAAAAAAAGTACTGGAAAGATTCTAGCTTTCATTTGGCTGCTGTGACTCAGAGAAAAAAAGAAACGAAACTGATCTCAGTCTCTGTGATTGCCAGAAGCGACTGCAGCAAGACCATGGTGGAGGAGACATGCCAGGGCAGAGCACTTTGCAAGCTCCTCTTGCTGCACCCGCCCCCCTCCTCCACAGACTGAATTGCCATTTGCTGCTTCCAAAGTTTACATACAACCTGGGTCAATTCCGCACTAGCCTGTTATAGCGCGATGATTCCACTTTCAACCTCCTCTGGCATCCTGGGGTTTGCAGTTTCGGGAGGGGCCGGCTGGCCCCTCCCGAAACTGCAAACCCCAGGATGCCAGAGGAGGTTGAAAGTGGAATCATGCGCTATAACAGGCTAGTGCGGAAATGGCTCTTCCCTAAGAAAACCCTATAAAATTCCCGAGGTCTCCATAAATCCAGGAACAACCTGAACGCACATAGAGAGACATAAGACATAAGTTTACTTATTACAGCATCTGGCCAAGCATGTGAGAGAGGGGAGATTTTATTGCAAGCTTAAAATAAAATCCATATTACTAAATGGAACAGAGAAAGTGGAAGTCAAGATTTAGGAAGAAGGAAAGCCCCAAATTGCCTCTCCCCCACACATTACTTTTTCCAACTCATGTTAAGGGACACATGGCTCTTGATCCTGGGGATCCTTTTAGGCATCAGCAAATCTACCTTCCCTGAATGTGCCTTCATTCATTTTTTTTGCAAGCATCTAAACTACAATACATGCGAATGGATGATGAAAAAAAGATTAAAAGGCATCTAAAAATGAATGAGAATCGCCCCCACCTGTGGCCAGGAATTCTGCAGGTGAACCAAATTAAGTAGCAACTTTTAATCGCCTTCATTTGATCTTGCTACCAATTAATTTCATGCGCTTCTGCACACCAGGCAAAACTTTATAGGATTCTATTGCATTCCTCCCCCCATTGCAACTTTTTTTTCCTAAGAAAAATTAAAGCTTTTTCCCCCTGATTTTTTTGGGGGGGGGGCTCTAATCTCTTGGTTTTCTCCTACACTACTTCCCACTCTTCTATATCCTTTCAAAAAATAAAAGAAAGATAAAAACAGGACATTTAATGTTTCTCCACTAGAAAAAAATAATCTTATAAAAGACCTTTTTTTTGGACTAGGGTCACTTCCGCACTAGGCTGTTATAGCGCGATGATTCCACTTTCAACCTCCTCTGGAATCCTGGGGTTTGCAGTTTCGGGAGGGGCCGGCCGGCCCCTCCCGAAACTGCAAACCCCAGGATTCCAGAGGAGGTTGAAAGTGGAATCATCGCGCTATAACAGCCTAGTGCGGAAATGGCCCAGAATGCTGGTGGGGATATTCGGCTAATTGCAGCAAAGCAACTTTTCCAAGCCCTGCGGGCCACTTATTTTGCTGCTTTACAAGAAGAGAATACTTGCAGCCAGAGCCAAGAATGCAAAACATAAAAGGGAAAAAAAAAAGTCCGCTGCAGCATATACTCACCTATGTAGCTCCGCTCAAACTTCGCTCTTCTGGGAACACCCCGGGAAGCAAAATGGTAAAGCCCGCGCCAAGGAACGCCCAAGCCCTCCTCGTCCCGCCTATTCCATCCGCGGGCTGGGAGAGGGGAGCGACGAGCGGGAAAAAGGCGCACATGCGCAATGGGGAGGAGGCAGAACGACACCCCCCCCCTTTTCTTCCTTTCTCTCCGCCCCTGTCTTTGGTTGTATTAGAGCTTGGGGGCGGGGCTTGGAGGGGGCGCGGCTTCGCGAGCGCGGGAAGCTGCCGCCGAGGGGTTTTTGCAGAGGCGCTTGGGGGAGGGGTTTGGCGGGCTTTCTCCCTGAGGGGGATTGGTCAAGCCAGAGAGGAGGCTGGAGGTGGTCACATGACCGTTACCTCAGACTTTTTTACCTAGACACGTGTCTTGTCCCGTTCACACGTTCCTCACAGTCCCGTGTCAGCGCAAAAAAATAAATAAAAATTTATTTGGTTGCAGGGGAAGGGAGAGGGAGGTAAAGGAAGGATCGCTTGAGGTCTCTTTCAGTTACCTTAGTCAAAGACTCCAAAGCTCTTTTTAAGGCTGGGGGCTCAAGACTTACAGACCTTTATAATCCTTATGTACTTACATGTATGGGTTTATAGTAAAGTCAAAGGCTTTCGCCTGCAGGCGAAATATCAGGAGAAAATACTAATAGAACAGGGCCTCAAAGCCTGGAAAACCCACAACAACCTATGGGTTTACTGTTTTGTAACAACACAATAGAGCTAATAATAGTAATTAATAGTAACACCACCAGCTAGAGCAGTTATCCCTGTGAGTCCTGTGATGACAATGACGGAATAATAAACAATACAGTTTTTAATGGATAGGATTAATAGTAAGGAAAGAGGAACTATGGCCATGTCTGCCCTACACCCTTATAGTGCTATTATTCCACTTTCAACATATTATGGAATCCTGGGGTTTGCAGTCTAGGGAGGGGCCTTTAGAATTCTCAGCCAGAGAGTTCTTGGGCCTCAGGGAACTACAAACCCCAGAATTCCACAGGATGCTGAAAGTGGAAGAATAGCAATATAACAGTGTAGTGCAGACAGGCCCTGTGAATGTTATAAATATTTTATTTTGATACTTACGAATTATTAATTTTTGATGTGTAATCGCTAAATAAATAATCATCATTAAGTTTTTGGGGGGAAAGGGTCCTAGGAATTAAGTGAGTGTCGATGCTAATAATTCATTTACGGCCACCTCTATAAACTTAGTGGTTCATTATGGTTTATTACAGAAACAATTGTAGAGTGCAAACGTTACACTTAATTATGATTTGTGATGTATTGGATTAGTAGTTACTGTGGGATTACAAGTTGTTCTTTGCAGCAGGGGCAGGAACCCTTTTTTAGTTTTGTTAAGAGTCTGACGTTTGCTAGTTTAGTTTGACATTTGTGGTTTTGCTTTTTGTTTGTACTGTGTTTTCCTTTGTTCCGTTTCTGTGTTTGTAATCAATAAAAAGAAAAAAGAAAACCCAGGCCATTTCTGCTCTGCACTATTATAGTGCTGTTATTCCCCTTTCAACCTCCTATGGAATCCTGGGGTTTGCAGTTTAGAGAAGGGCCTTTAGAATTCCCGGCCAGAGAGCTCTTTGGCCTCAGGAAACTACAAACCCCAGAATTCCACAGGAGGTTGAAAGTGGAATAATAGCAGTATAACAGTGTAGTGCAGAAAGGCCCTGAGCCTTGGCAAATAGATGAAGGCCAGGCCCTTCTGTTCCTAAACTTGAGTGTCTGAGGTTGATCGTGAGAGAGAGGTGGAAGGCTGTGATCTCTGGAGATGAAAACAGGAAGGACCAAGGCCATTTCCGCACTAGACTGTTATAGCGCTATTATTCCCCTTTCAACATCCTATGGAATCCTGGGGTTTGTAGTCTAGGGAGGGGCCTTTAGAATTCTCAGCCAGAGAGCTCTTTGGCCTCAGTAAACTACAAACCCCAGAATTCCACAGGAGGTTGAAAGTGGAAGAATAGTGCTATAACAGCATAGTGTGGAAATGACCTAACAGTGACTCTCCCTACAAGCCAAGATGACTAAACTGAGGCTGTCACACTTTGGGCATTTTTTTTTTTTACAGGATTCTGGATTTTATGGATTTATTAATTTCCATTTTCAATACAAAAAACACAAAAGTGTATCTGTCAGAAGGAGGGCATAACATTTGCACACTTTGGACATTTCATGAGAAGGGAGCCCTGGTGGCGCAGTGGTTAAATGCCAGTACTGCAAGCCACAAGGTTGTGAGTTCGATCCTGCCGGGCTCCAAGGTTGACTCAGCCTTCCATCCTTCCGCAGGTCGGTAAAATGAGTACCCAGCTTGTTGGGGGCAATTAGCTAAAACACATTGTAAACCGCTTAGATAACACTCAGTTGATAAGCAGTATAGAAATAAATGCTATATTATTATGTCAGCATACAAGCACTATGCATGTCCACATGGGTGATCCCAAATTATAAGACCAGATCCCACCCTAGGGATGTGATTTTTTAATATTGTTTATATATAATTTTATTAAAGTTTCAACAAATAAAACAAACAATTATTTCTGTAATGTTTACGTGCAATATTATTTCTTCTTCCTTTCCTTTCTGGATTACAATTATTAATATTTCCTCTATTTGTACACGTATCGCAATAAAATGTTAGTAATCAATAATTCGTTAGTTCCCGCTGTATTTCTCTACTTGTTACATGATATTTTAATAATTATTACCCTGTATAGTATTTGATATCATGCATCATGTATTGCCTTCTGCCTACATCCAACCCAAATCTGTAGCAATCTTCCATTCTTTATTAATGTCGTCATCTGATTTCCCTTTTGGTCTTTGCGTAAGAATGTCCACATTTCTATTTTCCATAAAGGTTGTCCACCGCCGTTCAATAGTAGGTGTAGTTTCATTTTTCCGAAGTCACGCGTACTCAATGCAGGCCGTCGTCACCATATATAAAATTATTCTCCAATATTTCTTGACTGACGTTCCATCTAATATATATGTCATATTTAACAAGTAAAATTCAGGTGTCATCCCAAATTCAATCTTCAAAATTGAACTTATTTTCTTCTGTATTTCTTTCCAGTATTTTTGAGCTTTGGGACATGACCACCACATATGAAATAGTGTACCAGAGTTCTCTTTGATTTTTTAATATTAAAATGAAGCTTTATGAGGCTCTCGGTCATCAAGGTTCATCTCTTGTGGTCACTCCCCCTCCACTTGGCCTAGTTTGGACTACTCCGTATGCTGCAACCCACAAAGTCTACGGCCATTTCCGCACGAGTCTGTTATAGCGCGATGATTCCACTTTCAACCTCCTATGGAATCCTGGGGTTTGCAGTTTCGGGAGGGGCCAGCTGGCCCCTCCCGAAACTGCAAACCCCAGGATTCCATAGGAGGTTGAAAGTGGAATCATCGCACTATAACAGACTTGTGCGGAAATGGCCTACCTCTCTTTAACACTTGTTGAGCCTACTGTTGCCCTGCTTAGCTTCCTGTTATAATAAGTTCTACAAGCTGATGTTCCTGTTTTCTGCACCCAGCTGCAAGCATAAGCATTCTTCTTGTTTTGCCTGGCCCCATTGCTCTTCTTCCTAATTCAATGTGGCTGCTATTAAGCTATTGATTAATTATTTCCTAATTATTATGCCCCTACCGTAGGGATAGAGGAAGACTGCATTACAGATGGAAAGACACAATCAAGGAAGACATGTGTAATAAATAAACTTGGAGAAAAAGAAAACTCACAAAGAAATTAGGCACAGGATCAAATGAATCACATTTATTTTAAGTACTCATTCTGCAGAAACGGGTGCTCATATCTCACGTTTTATCCCCTATCCCCAGTGCAGGTTTTCCCTCCCCTGGGATCCCATTGGATAGGACCCCAAGGGTTATAATCAGAATCGCCTAAGAAGTTACATTTCTCCTTCCCTTTATTTACAGTGTATGTGATCACGCATTAATTATGCTTTTCCCCAAGATAAAGGAATTTTGGCAAAAGGTTTTTAAAGAGATAAAAGAGATTATAGGATTAGAAATACCAGTATGTCCAAATATAGCGTTGTTGTCCATATATAATAAGGTAGAGTGTACTCAGGCAAAGAAAGAATTAATAACAAATTTGTTAACTGCAGCGAGATTAATAATAGCAAAAAAATGGAAGACAAATGAAAAATTTCAAATAGAAGAATGGTATAAAGAAGTGTGGAAAATTGCAATTAATGATAAACTAACATGTAGAATTAGGTTTATGAAAGGTTTGGTAAAAACAAATGATTTTGAAGAAATTTGGAAAATATTTTTAGAAAAAGTTTTGAAAAGAGATGGTAATGCTACCCTGTTAAAAGAAGAATGGCAATTTTGGAAAGTGGATTAAATAAAAAGTTGGCTCTGGGGGTGGGGTTTTTTTTATTATTACTTTTATCTTTTATTTTGTATTTTTATATTGTTTATTATCTGTGTGTGTTAAACTTGTGATTTATAGATGTAATTTGATATGTGATGTTCAATGTTTAAAAGGGGGAAAAAAGTTAAAAGGTAATTGGTTTTAGAGAGAGGTTATTTGTAGAGATATTAAGTAATAAGTTTATAATTAATAATAGTAAGAGTTTAAATGGGAGTAAAAAATATTGAATTAAGAGTGAAAGTATAATAATAAAAATGAATATAATGAAAATAAGAATTGAAGATACGTAACAAAAATGTATAAGTTGTATGAACGGAACAAGCTGAACAAGTTTATGATTTTAGGGGAAGGGAAAAACAATAATATAAGTTTGCATTGTTTAAAAGAAGGAAAAAAAATTTGTTTTGTTTGTTTGTTTGTTTGTTTTTTAATTCACCATTATGTATAACACATGGTGTTTTATTTTTCGTTTGTTTTTGTGTTATAGTTTAATAAAATTTAAAAAAAAATATGCTTTTCCTTCATGCATCGTGTTACATCTCAGGTGTCTTATCAGCAGTTTCAAAGTACCCCTTTGTGCTCTGCCATGTCCCTATAAATCAGTTTACTCCTTACATAGACCTTGCCTTGTCCTCCTGTGTTATCTGAAATATTCCAGTCACTTCTTCAAGGTCTTGGGAGGCCCTCCCTTGCTGACCGCTATCTAAAATCCCCCTTCTTAGACTTATTGTATTACTGAAGCTCAAATACAAAATATACTAAAATATATGTGTAAATGTTACTCCAGTTATGTTATGTCTGGTGAGAGCACTAGATATCAAAGAATCATAGATTCATAGAAATGTAGAGTTGGAAGAGACCCCAGGGGCCATCCAGTCCAACCCCCTGCCATGCAGGAACACCCTCAAAGCACTCCCGACAGATGGCCATCCAGCCTCTGCTTAAAGACCTCCAAGGAAGGAGACTCCACTACACTACATGGAGGCAGCAGATTCCACTGCCAGACAGCCCTGACTGTCAGGAAGTTCTTCCTGAGGTTCAGGTGGAATCTCCTTTCCTGCAGCTTGAATCCATTGCTCCTTGTCCTGGTCTCTGGGCAGCAGAAAACAAGCCCTCTCCTTTCTCTACCTGGCATCCCTTCAAATATTTAAACATGGCTATCATGTCCCCTCTTAACCTTCTCTTCTGCAGACTAAACATACCCAGCTCTCTAAGTCTATCCTCATAGGGCATGGCTTCCAGGCCCCTCACCATTTTGGTCGCCTTCCTCTGGACTTGCTCCAGCTTGTCAATATTCCTCTTGAATTGGGGTGCCCAGAACTGGACACAGTATTCAAGATGGGGTCTAACCAAAGCAGAATAGAGTGGTACCAGTACCTCCCTCTATCTAGACACCATACTCCTATTGATGCAGCCGAGAATTGCATTGGCTTTCTTGGCTGCCGCATCACACTGCTGACTCATGTTCAGCTTGTGGTCTATGAAGACTCCTAGATCCCTTTCACACGTACTGCTACCCAAATAATTCGGTCTTTACTTGACCTCTCTCTGCCACTCTGCTCCACGTGTTTGCAAGGGTCCTCCGGACAAGCACGTATTTGGCGTGGCCGTTAATGGTTGTACATTCCAGATTCCATTGAGGCAGGCAACTCAGGCCTCTTTGTTGCTTCAGGGAACACCTCATTGCAAACCCTTACAACAGACGCACGGCTCTGAGCCGAGCCATTCCTTTATGCCAAGTCATTTACATACTGGCCAAACTATTGTCGTCCAGCGTTAAGCTCATCATGCAAACTTGACCTTTTCCAACTCCTTTGTCCCACTCCAAAATCCCTTTGTTCTCACCGAGCATGGCATAGCCTGTAGGCACAATCCACCCTATAAAAAGTCCCCACTTTTGGGACTTCCTCGGAGTACTTTGGATCACCCTGGACTTCCATCCCGCCTTGCTGCCGGTTTGTCTAAGGAGCTCCGCTCAGCCAGCCACGCTGAGCTTCTTCCTCTTCAATCCCCGCTTCTCTCCAGGACTACGAGAAAAGGTGTCGTATTACCCACCCCCTTGAATCTCTCCATTCCTATTTCCAAGTTAGCTAGTGTGCATGTTGTCTTATTTGCTGTTTATCTCTCAATAAAACTATTATTTTTGTTACTTTTAAACTTGCTTGCCTTCTCTCTGACCTGAAGCCGTAGACGTAGGGTAAAAGATCCTTGCTAAAGTTATCCTGCCTCTCGTTTAGCCAAGAGAGTGCTCGAGTTAAATTCCCCCAACTTGTGTTTTTATTTGGTAATTTGGGTGCCCCTCCCGGGTTCCCCAACATACAGGGTAACATAAATATGTCTAAAATGTGTTATACTTATAAGCTAATACATATATGTTAGTAATACATGTTAATAGTACTGCAGAAACTAAAATATATTTTATTTCTCTCACATGTCCCTGAATCTGCAAAACCCAAGGAGGCCTGTTGATGATAGAGTGGCTTGGAGGTTTCTCATCTGTAGAATTGCCATAAGCTGAGATCAACCTGATGGCAGTTAATAAGAACAATTAAGCAAATGCAAATTTGACTATCAACTTGGGAGCTTCTGACTGATAGTTTGTCAGAGGGCTGAGCTACCCAGAAGTCCTGGGGTCTTGATCCTTGATGCCTTGATCCTTGATGCCTGATCATTGGTTCAGTCCCCTACAAACTAGAGCTCAGTCCCCCCCGTTCCAGAGTGTATGCACATGGTACCGAGTGCTCCACCAATACTCCAAAATGCATCATGCTCTGCAAAGCACATGGGAAATGTGGAGAGAAATATTCAGCTGTAATAGTTCCACCCACAGTCTTTCCTTAGGCATGGGCCTTCTTCATGTTGAACTTTCAGATAAACATGCTAGGATGGCAGCCTTAATTTTAATTACCAGCTTTGTTGCAAGCCCAGCTTTTAGTTAGACATTAAAGTCCTGCAAAAAGGTTGGAGGGGGGATTGTGGCCAGCATCAAGGAAGGTGTGGTCACCCCGTGTTAATTATGGGTCCACTAGGCTGCAAAACATAATACATAACCTTGACAAGTGTGGAGACGATGGACATGGGGTTCAATTAAGCATGCATAGGATTGCTCTATTAGAGATTACAGGTACAGTCCTGTTCCAATTTACTTGGAAAAAAGATGCTGTCAACTCAGTAGGTATATTACTTCTAGGTAGATATGCACTGTATACATTTGTCGCTATCTATGTAACTGTTATTAAGCACCTGTGCCTTTAATAGCACTCCATCAGAGCATCTGAAAAGGTGGGTTGAAATCCACAAAAATTCATGCTGAAATAAATCATTCTTAAAGGTGCTACTAGATTATTTCCCCTCTTCCTTTCAACGTGTCTATCCAGTTGTGTACAAAACGTCTTGCTGAGAAGGTTTATGCCACTTTGAAATACTCTAATCTTAAATGTAATATGGCCAATGATTGGGAAAAAGTACATTATCTCTAGAATATGTAGGTTCACGGTCATATTTCCTACTCTTTGCAGCCTGTTGTTTCCTTTAAAATATATTTCACATTGTAATTGATGACTTGATTGGGAAATTATTGTAAATAGTTTTCTTTTGATTTTGTAAAACACCCTAAAGAGCTGGAACTCTAGAATATGTGGGTTAATGGTGATATTTCCTACTCTTTACAGCTTGTCGTTTCCTTTGAAATATATTTCATTCCTTATTACCTAAAACTTATGTTCCTCTTTCAGAATTTACTAATAATAGGAAGAGAGAAAGTACTTAAAGAGTGGGAAAAAGATCTTCAAAAATTTATTTGGCAAGGCAAAAAGCCAAGGATAAGAATTAAAATGCTTCAAGATGCAAAAGAAAGAGGAAGATTTGATCTTCCATCATTGAAAATCTATTATGCATGCTGTCCAGGTTGGATTAAAGATTGGATTCGACTAGAGAGAACAACTATAGAAGATTTGGAAGCAATAAATAAGAAATTTGGATGGTGAGAATATTTATGTTATGATAGATTAGGCGTGAATAAAGTTTAACAATCATTGCATCCGGAAGACATTGTTAAAGGTTTGGCTACAAATAAAGCGGAAATATTATACAAAACTTTCAACGTGGACCTCACCACAGGAAGCGTACAATTTTGCTCCAACAAAACAAGGAAATTTATTAACATATCGAGACATACTGAAATGGGGAAGGGATAAGCCAAGGATGTGCGCAGTAGAAGAATTAAAGGCTGATGGATATGAGCTAAATTGGTTCCCATGGCGACAATTAAAAGAAAGATTTAAAATGGACCAAAAATTGTACAGATTTGAGAGAAAAGAGAATGAATTAGATCTATTGATGAAGGAAAATCAGAAGAAGAGAATCTCCAAATTTTATAAACTATTGTTGAAAAGAGACATGGAATCAGAAGCAGTCAAAGATACAATGGTTAAATGGGCTCAGAATGTGAGACATCCAATTGAATTAAAAGTTTGGGAGAAAGTATGGAAAACTGGTATAAAATTTACACCAGACTTAAATTTAAGAGAAAATTTTTATAAAATGCTTCATAGATGGTATATGACCCCAGAAAGATTACAAAAAATGACTAAAAATGGGAATGCGAAATGTTGGAAGTGTGATGAAAAAATTGGGTCTTTTTTTTCATATGTGGTGGACTTGCAGAAGGGCAAGAAAGTTCTGGAAGGGGGTACACGATGAAATTCAAAGAATTTGTAAAATGAATTTTGAAATGATACCGGGATTCTATTTGTTAAATATGTTAGGACAATAAAGGGAGATAAGAGGTCATCAGAAGATATTGCTATATTTGATAACAGCTACAAGATTGATATATGTGCAATATTGGAAAGAAAAGAAAGATATCGACTTAGGAGAGTGAAAATTAAAAGTTCTGGATATGGTAGAGACAGAAAAACTAGCATTTTCACTGAAAAACAAACCTATCTAGAACTTTGAAAGAGAATGGAGAGGAGTTTTGGATTGGATAAAAACATGAATGCACATGAAACCAAAGAAAGAAATAATGCAACTGTTCTTCTCTTCTGGAAATGGAAATGGAAACGTAATTGTCATTCTTTTGGGTACATGGAAACAAAGAAGATTCAATTGGAGAATATAAATATGGAAGTGGGGGGAGGAGGGTGTGATATATCTCTCAACAAGGTATATCCGCTCTGGTTTTTATGCAATTAAATCTTTAATAAAAACATTTTAAAAAAAGAAAAGAAACATATTTCGTATTGTAATTGATAACTTGATTGAGAAGTTATTGTTAACAGTTTGATTTTGTAAACTACCCTGAAAGGCTGGTTCTATATATGATGTATAAATGTTTATAATAATGCTATAATACTATAATTATCATTAAGTCCTTCCTTGGAGGTTTTTAAGCAGAGGCTGGATGGCCATCTGTCGGGAGTGCTTTGAGGGTGTTCCTGCATGGCAGGGGGTTGGACTGGATGGCCCCTGGGGTCCCTTCCAACTCTACATTTCTATGATTCTATGATTCTAAGTTCTTCTGGGAATTATTGTCTACTGGGAAAGGTTCAGTGGAAAAGTCCATGATTTGCATGTACAAGAATCCTAACATTCCCAGTGAAAAGGAGTCCAGGTTGATAGAGCTAGGAGAGAACCCAGCTATCGAGAGTAGCTGCCAGATGGGTGACATCATACTGGGCTAGATGGAGCAGTGACCTGGTATGGTGTAAGGCAAATTAATATATTCATCAAGGGATCATAGAACTGGAAGGCACCAGAAGGGCCATCAAGTCCAACCCCGTGTGTTGGGATGCCCTCCATATTGAGTAATCGGATATGTAGCCAAGTGAAATATATTAGGAGGCTTGTAGCAGTAGAAGCTAGAGACCATTATATAAACAATGCCTAAAATTGCTAGGAATGTACTGATAACCACAGCTTGGCTTTCAAGGGCCCTTTCCGCATGAGGAAGTTAAGACGGGCCAAGGCGTCCTGTCACGGAGGTCGTCTGCACCTTGGATCGGACTAGGTTTGGACTATTTACCTTACTTCCGCACCTAAGTCCAATCCAAAATGCCCCCAAGTGCACTAAGTGAAGACAGGGAAAAACAGGTCTTTTAATTTATCGGAGCGCGCCATTTCGTTCCTGCTCGGTTGTGCAGATGCGCAGATTCGCACCAATGCGAGCCTGCGACCAGCGGAGGGCGGGCTGTGGGCATGGCCAGCTTCAGCGATTGGTCTGGACCCACAAACAGCTGGAAGCCACCATTTTGTAAGCCTCACCAGTGCGGATCTAAAGACCTCGCACAGCTCCGCATCGCCCTGGAACAAAGAGGGCAGCCCTGCGGAAGGGCTTAAGGGACAGTCTGCATTGCTTCAAGCCAAGAAGAACCGGTAAGTAACGGCACGGAGCGATTCACTCGCCTTGTGCGGAAAGGGCCAAGGTCTCTTAGCAGAGGAGAGGGAATGCGGGGAATCTTAAACCCACATACTCTCGCTTTGCCTTCAGTCTCCTCACTAAAGTCATTACACGTACTTCACTCCAAATAAATAGTGCTTTATGGATTGTACTATTTGTGTGTGGATTCAGTTCCTGACACCCTGTCATGGAGGAATACACCATCAAGGCACTCCTGACGGATGGCCATCCAACCTCTGTTTAAATACCTCCAAAGAAAAAAACTCTACCACGGTCTGAGACAGTGTGTTCTACTGTCGAACTGCTCTTACCATCTGGAAGTTTTTCCTAATGTTTAGATAGAATATCTTTTCCTGAAGTTTGAAGCCATTGCTCCATGTCCTAGTCTCAGAAGCAGCAGAAAATAGGCTTGCTCCAGACTCTTTATGATATCCCTTCAAATATTTAAACATGGCTAGCATGTCACCTCTTAACCTTCTCCGCCCCAAGTTAAACATACCCACCTCCCTAAGCCTCTCCTCATAGGGCATGGTTTCCAGGTGGTTCATCATCTTTGACAAAAAAAAATCAGATTATAGAAAAAGAAGTTAGTTCAACCCTTTCCTATCAGACCATTTTGTGCTCTAGTCTATATCCATCTGCTCCATATAGGAAGGGGAGACCAGGGGGCCTGTATGTTTTCCCCTACAGGAAAAAAAAGTTGTTGCAGAGATTATTTTGAGTTGTAAAACTGGGAGAAGGTAAAGGTTAAGAAGGTAAAATGGTCTTTGCTTCAATATTGTTTCACATGACCTATACAGCCCTATACAGCTAAGGTTTAGACTAGCCAGTTTGAATTTTACAATCTTTGAGGGAGTGATTTTTCCCCCATCCCAGGCTGATCTTGTGAGGACACAGGAGAAAGCCTTCTTGGTGGCTTCTCCTAGGCTATGGAACCTCATCTCAGTTGGGACTCTGTTGATCTCTTTGCTCTGGTAATCAAACCATTTCCTGTTTAAACAGTCCCACATTGTGAAGAGACTTCAAAAATTATGTGGTTTCCATGACTTTTTTTTGCAATGGGAAGAAAATTGTTAAAATTACTTGTAATAATGGAGAATTACATACCTACTACAGAATCATAGGCATGGTGGCTAAACTGCAAACCCCAGGATTCCATAGGATGTTGAAAGTGGAATAATAGCACTATAACAGTCTAGTGTAGAAATGACTTCAGTGTCTGTCATATCCAAGGATACCTTGGGTATCCAAGAACATTGAATAGGGTGAGGATGCCTGTCTGTAGCCCCGGAAACTCTGTGTCAATCAGAAGAGTGTTATGTTAGAACAGTCAACAGTTTAAATCACTGTTGGATTCCATGTTGCATTCCAACAGTGGATAGATCATCCCTAGAGCTTTTGGCCACATTAGCTGGCACCAGATAGCCGGCTTTGTGTGGGTCAACAGAGCCTGTGAATGGAGCAGGAACACCCACTGAACAACCGTTTGTGTGCATCCTGCATTCTGATATGAAGTAGCTGAGCTCAGCAACCAGATAACTTCGTCATATGCAAGAAAAGAGGGACAGCCATACTACAAGCCTCACACAGCATGCAGTTCTGTGCCTCACACAGCATGAAGTTACCAAACCTCCCCATAGGTTCCACAACTTTCACATGCCCTAATGCTAGGAGAAGGGAAAGGGCTTGTCTCCAAGTCACACCAGATCAGAAATCAGCCTTTCCCCTTCTCTCAGCAGTTAGCAGCAGAAAGGGCTTATCTGTTATCTCCATCCTGCCCCTTCCCTTGATTTCAACGCAGAGAAGCTTCTTTTTCCTCTCTTGGGTGAAGGGATTGTTGAGCTCCCATCTGTTATAGACTGTGCCTGCAGAATGGGCAAAGATTCCTTATATACATGTGTCTCAGGTAAGGTACAAACTTGGCACAGGTCTAGGATAAGTGTTTTCTAAACACATGACCTCCTATCTCCTTCTCCTGGTGGCACTTTGGTCCCTGGACCAAAAATGGTTTCTCCCCAAACTAAAGTGATGCAGCTTCTTTTTCATCAAAAGATTTCTGGCAAACTGTCATGTACTGCCTGGCCCAATATCCACAAACACACTCTGAGGTTTACAGTAGCGTTTATTCAAGGATTAACAGAGCAACCACAGCACAATTACACAGAAGTTGCTGAAACTGATTAACCAAAGCCACTTACTTCTTTTATAAGTTATCAGTACAAATTTAGACTGGCAAAGCGTTAATTGGTGACTACATGTGATTGATGCCCATCTTATGCTTTGCCACGCTAATGCCTGGTTCTACCCGTCCTGGCCTTGGCCATTGTTGACCACTCTGCACACCTTTCCCTGTTATCTCTCCCCTTGTTTCTTCACAAAGGCCATTTCTGCACTAGACTGTTATTGTGCTACTATTCAGTGACAGAGCTTGGAGTGTGTGGAGGGGGCAGGGCTACAGCATGAGGGGCATGGCCACTGTGCATGGGGACGTGGCTGTGGTGCGTGGAGGTGTGGCCAGGGTGTGCTGGGGCGTGGCTACGGGCCGGGATGCCCCCAAAATATTGCCGCCCAGGGCGAATCACTCCCCCACCCACCCCCGTCCCTACGCAAATGTTATTATTCCACTTTCAACATCCTACAGAATCCTGGGGTTTGTGATTTTCTTTTTTAACCAAAATTCATCCTATATCCCTTTTATTTTTTCCCCAAAATACCCCAAAACTAATGGAGGTCCTTATATTTAAAAATGTAATAATAAATACAGAGTATGCTTCTCCTTTCGCATAATAGTTGCACAGTATAACGCACATGGAATATTAAAAAAGGAAAAAGAGAGAGGGAGAGGAAAAAAAGAAATTCGGCAGCACCTTTAAGACTAACTTCAAGATTATATTAGCATGTTCAAGGGAGTCACATAACTAGTTAACGTGCCAGAGTCTCATTCATTTCCAAAATTTACCAGGCTGATTGCTCCATCAACTAAGAATAGAAATGCACGAGGCTCTGGCAACCCAGAACCAGGCTAAAATAAAAATTGGTTAGTTTCAAAAGTGCTGATGTATTCCTTTTTTTTCTTCACCTCCCTTCCTCATTTTTAATCTGCAAGAGACTTTGAAAACTACTACATATGGAATAGTTGTTGAACCAAATAACATAAACAGTGATGTTCACAACAATTCATGCATTAAACAATAAGCAAATCTAAACTTTCTTTTTTCCTTAGAAATCATGATTTCTCTTTCTTGACTGTTCTTGAGGTGTTAAGAGAAGAATAAGAATTGCCTAAAGTGTAAACTATATTTCCCATTTCATGGTTATAGAAGTACTGAAAGTAGAACCCAAGTTTTTTTTAACTGTTGACTTACCTGTCAAAAAATTATGGTCTTATAATACTTGTATTACATAGGGAGATACAGGATCAGTGGTGTAGGGACAGGGAGCAGGGCAGTGATTTGCCCCAGGTGGCAATGTTTTAGGGGCATCCTGGTCCTTAGCCATGCCGTTGCGCACCACGGCCACACACACACATACAATGACCGTGCCTCTCGCTCCATAGCCCCATCTCCTCCTGCCACCCCTCCACATACTCCAAGCTCTGCCACTGTACAGGATCTACTTCGCCTCTGTCTATGAAATATAACAGTGAAACAGTTTCAGATGTAAAACTCATATCTTCTATCACTTTTTGTAGACACCACTATCAGCATCGTATAGAGCAGTGGTTCTCAACCTTCCTAATGCCGCGACCCTTTAATACAGTTCCTCATGTTGTGGTGACCCCCAACCATAAAATTATTTATTATTTACAATGCCTCCCCCCCCCGGCAAAGGCCGCCTCGCTGGCCAGGAACGGGGGGGGCGGCGGAGGGAAAGGGGAGCCACACGTCTCCCCTGGGAAAAAACACTGAGAACCCACCCCCCCGGGATCTGCTTCTGCTTCGCTCTCGTTTCCGCTGGGGGGGGCAGTGTGGGAAAAGTTTCCAGAGTTGTTGACCCTGGCTGGGGGGAGGAATCCCAGCCTCTTTGTCTTTTGCGCTGGGCGCAGCTCACCCCCCCGGAAAAGAGCCGCCTTGCGGCCCCCTGGCCCTTCCACAGTGCCCCCCTCCATGGCCATTGGGCAGGGGCCGTGGCGAGGAGAGGGACTACCTCCCGTGCTACCACCCCCCCCAAGATGGCCCATTAGACGGGAGTTTCTCCCAGTAGCAGAGAAGGGGAGCGATTTCAGTCCCTTCTGAACATGGGGCAGGTGGAAGCGAGCGTGTGGCTCGCGCTTGCGCACCACCACTGAGGAGGGAATGGAGCCTAAGACCATCGGAAATACGTATTTTCCGGTGGTCTTAGGCGACCCCTGTGAAAGGGTCGTTTGACCCCCAAAGGGATCGCGACCCACAGGTTGAGAACCTCTGATATAGAGGTTTGAGCACTGGACTATGACCCTGGAGACCAGTGTTTGATTCCTCACTCAGGGCCTTTCCACACTACACTCTTATAATGCTATTATTCCACTTTCAACATCTTATGGAATCCTGGGACTTGCAGTTTAGGGAGAGGCCTTTAGAATTCTCAGCCAGAATGCTCTTGGGCCTCAGTAAAGTACAAATCCCAGAATTCCACAGGATGTTGAAAGTGGAATAATAGCACTATAACAGTGTAGTGCAGAAAGGTCCTCAGTCATGGAAACCCACTGAACGACCTTGGGTACATCACACACTCTCAGCCCCAGAAAACCCCATGATAGGTTTCTCTTAGGGTTGCCATAAGACAGAAACAACGTGAAAGCACACAACAACAATTCTCTGATGTGTGTTCTTGAAGGAGCCTTTCATAATGTAATGAATCACTTCCACCCTGAATTAACTACTGCTGCCTGTTATTGGCCATTTCCACACTAGAGTGTTATAGCGCTATGATTCCACTTTCAACATCCTATGGAATCCTGGAGTTTGCAGTTTCGAGAGGGGCTGGATGGCCTCTCCCGAAACTGCAAACCCCAGGATTCCATAGGATGTTGAAAGTGGAATCATAGCGCTATAACACTCTAGTGCAGAAATGGCCCCAGATTCTACAGTTCCAATGTGCAAATTTTGAATTACACCTCATCAGGACTTTAGGATGGTAAGTTAAAACATTTTTTCCCATTTTGACAGTAGTGTAAAAATTTATATCAAAACATGCATGAAACAGGTATTAAATCATCATGTGAAGTAATGCACTTTCTGTTGTCAGTTTCAAGTTTTGTTTAACAGTATGGATGGTACTTTACAGAAAATAATAGGACAAATTCAAGTTAGACGGCATCATAATATATTGGTAGGTTGGTAGATACTAAAAAAATGAGCGAATTGGGAAGTATCTAGAAATGAACCAGTAACTATGAGGTTCTCTACTGATGAAAAACAAATTTCGCTACCCAAGTTGCATTAGCATTGGTACCAATTTGATAATATAATGACTAAAGAATTATTCCTAATCAATGCAGTAGTGATTCACTTTAGACCCTTTTCGCATCTTACCTTTTCGTGGTGCTGGGGTGCGGGGCTCACGCAAGCAGCCTCCGGAGAGAGGCTCTCGCGTCCGGGGGCCTTCGGCTCCGCACGAGCTTCCTGCTCGCACAAGAGCCCTGCCTCTTCCTTTCACAGTGCAGCCTGGGACCTTCCCAGCCTGCACTGGATGGGAACCACGACCAGCCCGGCTCCTGAGGCTCCGCACGTAAGATAAGTGTGCGCAGGGCCCCAAACAGATGCGCGACCACGCAACATTTTTGGCTTCAAGCCAAAAATGAAAAAATGCATGCACGGTCTGCGTCAGGCCCTTGAGCATTGCGCAAATGTGAGTGCATCATGTGGACAGCTCCTCGCATGTACATGACGCTCAAGGGGCCCTTTCGCATCAGAAATGCCATGCGAAAAGGGCCAAGAATACCAATTGCAATAGCATGTGTATTTCTATACCGCTTATCAACCAAGTGCTCTCTAAGCAGTTTGCAATGTGTTAGCTGATTGCCCCCAACAAGCTGGGTACTCATTTCACCAACCTGCAAAAGGATGGAAGACTGAGTCAACCTGGAGCCCGGTAGGATTGAACTCACAAACTTATGGCTGCAGTACTGGCATTTAACCACTGCGCCACCAGGACTCTTATATAAATGTTATTTTGTTAATCATGGAGAGGATAGAGTCTCCAGTATCCAGCCTTTCTGTCCAGAGCTAGGGAGAAAAAAGCTGTTCTTAAGGGGCAAATTGATAAATTGGTTCTTGTCCCTTAAGGAAATCACTGCAAGGGGCACACAGTAGCAACTGGACACCACAGTTGAAAGTGGCAAGCTCAGATCCTGTTCTATTTCTGCTGCAAAATAAAATGTGGGAAGTACTGGCTCCACATGGAGCTTGAAGTCCTTTGGACACACAATACATGCTTGCTTACCACCATATAAGAATAGCGAGTCTGTTCCTCCATACGCAGCTTTCCTATCCAGACCGAGGTAGTGTGGGAACCTGCCTGTTAAGTCAATTCAAGCATCCATGCCCCTTTTAAGCCTGCTGTAGCACCCTGACTTTCTTCCTTCCATTTATTCAACCTAGTTTCCCTTTAAAACCATCACCTTAGTGGATAAAGGGCAAAGCTTATCAATAGTTATTCAAAAAGGAGTGATAACCTATGGCAGCATGTTCTTACAAAAGTAAAACTGAAGAAAATATTCTGTTGAGGCAAAAATTATAAAAATAGAATGAAATCTTTATTAAAATAACAACCAGGGAAAAAGTTTTGGATTTTCCAAGAATATTCAAACAAAATAACATTTCCCCAAAGATGTTGAACTACTTTCTTCAAAACACCCATAGTATTCAAGAACACAGCTTTCACATACACATCTTTGGCTCCCCTTGGCAGAAAGGTGTGATTCCCCACTCAGAGTCCTACTTTTGGACCCAGTGGTTTGGTTTCTTCTCTGTCTCATACTAGGCCACTGAGAAGACAACCCTCTTTCTAGACAGCCCCTTTTGGTTGACTGAAGGCTCTGACCTAAGCCATTTCAGCACTAGATTGTTATAGCACTATTATTCTACTTTCAACATCCAATGGAAGCTGCCCCCCCCGAAACTGCTAATCCCAGGATTCCATAGGATGTTGAAAATGGAATAATAGCACTATAACCGTCTAGTGTGGAAATGGCCTTAAAGTTCTCTCTAAGAATCTCACTGAAGGAAGCTAGAATCCGATGCATGCTCCCTGTGTCTGTGCCTTCTGCTGTCTCACCCACAGCCCTTCCTTTTTACTAGGGCTGGGTTTTCCTCAGAGAGGGCCAATCTGATTATATGACCACCTGTTGCTAGAGCTGCTCAGCTAGCTGCACCCTGACACTCCATCAAGCCCACTTTTTCAGCTACCTTTAAAATGTCCTAGTGTCTCTCTCCCCCTCTTTTGCTCTCAGCGTGCTTCACCTGCTGCAAACTTGAGTTCAACGTGTACAAATAGTTTGCCCTCCATTAACTCAGGCCCTTTTCACATGGGCTTTCTCTCACGCGAGAGCCCCGTGAGCCTCGCGGGAGTGGGAGCGTCGCTCTGCACGATGCACTCCCACTTCCGCGGCGCTCACGGGGCTGAAGCGGCGCGAGCACGGTTTTTTTATTTTCGAATTGAAGCGAAAAGCACCCACGCTTGCACAACGCTCCCGGCGCCCACATGCACTTACCTGCTGTGCGGAACGTTGGGGAGGCGGCTGGGTCGTGCTTCCTTCCCTCCACAGGGCCTACAGCTCCCACAGGCCCCTGCGGAAGGAAGGGGTGGGGCGCTAGCGCAACAGACGCGCCAGCAGGAAGCGCCTGCGGAAGGAACGAGGGGGGAAGCGGCAGCCTCCCAGAGGAACCTTCTCGTGCGAGACGCCCTACTCCCTCGCGCAAGAAGGCAAAGTGCGAAAAGGGCCTCAGTCAGAGGAAGAGGAGAAAAGGGGTGGAATCTTGCCTTTCCCAGTAGAGTCAGGCACAAACAAGCAGCCACAGCCTCTCCTTGCTTGTGTGTTCTCTCTCATTAATGATTTTTTACCATCTTGACAAGTCTTTGATGTTGCTTGGCTACATGCTGCAATTTATATTTAAGATATTTTGGGTAGCATGGACTTTCTGGTATTGTTGACTTTTCTTCATTTTTTTATTCTGCTCTCCATTATTTCATCACTTGTTAGCAGTCCTTTCTCTGTTCTTTCTCTGCTGGAAAGTAATGCTATTCTGGTCTCTTCAATTTTTTTTTAAACTTCAAGCAACACTCTGAGAAGAAATATGTGATTCTTGTGAATTTCTGTCTTGAGAACTTAGACTTTTTTCTTCCTTATGACTGCAAATCAGTGTTACTTCGGCCCAGGCTACCTGGTGATAGCACTTGATATCGTTTTTGATATCAAACCATTCGGCTTTCCTCTGCCACCCCGCTCCACGTGTTTGCGAGGCCTCCAGACAAGCACGTAAACAGGAGCGGCCGGTAATTGTTGGGCATTCCATTCTCCACCTAGGTAGGCAGAACAGAGCCACTCCGTTGCTTCAGGGACCTCTCCTGCAAACACCCTTCTTGCTTAGGTGCGATACTAACAAAGGCGCCTGGCTCTGAGCCGATAGTCTTACAAAGCCGAACTAAGTACTGTGCATTTACATACTGGCTACACTATTGTTGATTCAGTGCTAAGCCGATCATGTTAAACTTGACCTTTTCCAAAGCTTTGTCCCGCTCCAAACTCGCATTGTTCTCACCGAGTAAGGCATGGCCTGAAGTCACAATTCACCCTATATAAACCCCCCCGATTCTGAGACCACCTCTGATCGCTCCGGACTTCCATCCTGCCTTGCTGCCACTTTGTCTGGCAAGCTCCCCTCAGTGTACCACGCTGAGCTTCTTCCCCGCACCCCAACGAACTCAATCTTAAAACTTCTTCAGGACTACGAGTCAGGTGTCATATCACCCATTTCCCCCGAAAATCCCTGTTTCCAATTCTTCCGCTAGCTGTGTGATTATGGTGTTTGTCTGTCTTTTAATAAAACATCATTTTTGCTATTTTAAAACTGTCGGACTGCTTTACTGACCTGACCCCGTAGACGCTGGGTTGCAAGATCCTGCTATGTTACCCTGCCTCTCGCTAGCTTTAGTGAGTGTTCCAGCTAATTTCCCCAATTTGTGGTTATTTGGGCGCCCCTCCCAGGACCCCCAGAGAACAGGGTAACATCAGCATGTTGAAGAAAACATTCTTATTATTTTGTTTCTGTTTTCCAAAATACCTTAATACTATCAGACTGATTTTAAAAATGAATTATGAGTTTTGATTTTACCCAGCAGCTTCTGGGCTGAGTATTGTTCAAGCCAGGAAGAAAATATGGAAAAACGAATGTTCCATAGTAAGTTATCGGAATGAAGGAGTATTGTCAGGTTTCTTTTTCATGGAAAGCATGTGCCGCGCACCTCTTATAAAGTTAGTTTCTCCTTCTACAGCTTTAACCAGGAGAGGGTGCTGTTGATTCAACTATCTGATCAGACATGCTAAAATTGTATTAACATAAATAGATTTTGGAGCCGGCATTGTGTAGCAATGGGAATGTTGGACTAGGATGTTGGGAGACCAAGATTCAAATCCTGGCTCAAGCATGGAATCCCACTGGATGACCCTGGGCACAAACACAACCTCAGAGGAAGGCAAACTCCCTCTGAAAAAATTCTGCATAGAAAACTGACAGATTCCCTGACAGGGTTGCCATAAATCAGAAGCAACTTGAAAGCATGCAACAACAAGTGCTGCTTTTGTTTGAGCCTTACAATTGTCTAGGCAGTCATAGTGTTATGTTACTGAAAATCCCATTTACTGTCTATATAATCTGCTTGCCATGCTTTGAGCTGCGGTACATGAGCTGTTTAATTTTTTTGGAAATATCTTTGCTGTGAAAACACCATTTCTTCTTCTAAAACTGTTCTCCAGCTTTATCCATTCTTTCTTTATAACATAATATAGGACTTGTTTGTTTTGCCGTGCTGATGACTATAGTATCCATGGTGTGTAGTGTTTATGCTCTCTGGTATTTACAGCATTTCTAACATTTACAAAAGGATGCAATATAAAAGATACAATATAACCTGGAAAGGAAGGTCCCTTCTGGAGGAACAGTACAGCAGGGTAAATGTTTGTACAAAACACACAATGCAGTGGAAGCATTGCATAATGCCCCCCCTCCAAAGATGAAAACCAGAGTGCGTGGCCAAACATTATCAAAACGTGGTCTAACTAGCAAAAATTGCCAATAAGGAAGACTCACAAGCTAAGTGAGGATGCAGCAGTTTGGGGAGGACAAAATGCCACCCCTTCCTCTCTTCTCCTCTCTGCTAAATTAATTAAGTGCAGAGTACTTCCGCCCTTTGCAACAACTGAAGTAAGCTAAAGCAAAGCGGAAAATTGGAAGGAGGAGGGAAAAATGGCTGAACATACAGGAGGGTCTTTTTGGTCCTTTTTCAAGGGACAGATTAACCTATAAGGCCCTTCCACCCTATGCTGTTACAGTGCTCTTATTCCACTTTCAACATCCTCTGGAATCCTGAGATTTGCAGTTTAGGAAGAGGCATTTAAAATTATCAACCAGAGAGCTCTTGGGCCTCAGGAAACTGCAAACCCCGGAATGCCACAGGATGTTCAAAGTGGAATAAGAGCACTATAACAGTGTAGTGCAGAAAGGCCCATAGTGAACAGTGCCTTCCTCCTGACACTGGCCATTTCCGCACTAGCCTGTTATAGCGCGATGATTCCACTTTCAACCTCCTCTGGAATCCTGGGGTTTGCAGTTTCGGGAGGGGCCAGGGGCCCCTCCCGAAACTGCAAACCCCAGGATTCCAAAGAGGTTGAAAGTGGAATCATCGCGCTATAACAGGCTAGTGCGGAAATGGCCACTGACTGCAAATACAAAATCTGTTCACAAACACTACCTTATTATAGCATTCAGTTAGAACTGCAATTGTCAGTACTTGAAATCCTACTTCAGTGAAAGCATTTCTTAGGGAAATTGATATTCGTTTAGTGAAATAATTAACTTTGGAATGTTCGGTGTTCAAAAAAAAAATTGTGGAGAGAATTATCTTCATTTCTAAATTACTGGGGTGAAGATAACTGATGAAGTTTATCCATATAGTTTATCCGATGAATTAAAATCAAATGAGATTCTCTCTACCTTCACATATCTCTTCTCCCCATCTTTCTCCCCTCTTTTCATTCCCATTAAGCTACTTTAATCATATTGAAATAATATGCTATATTTACTTGCATACGAGACACACTTTTTTCTCCAAAAAATACTGTTTGAAAAATACTGTGTCTTATACTCCAGTGTGTCTTATAAATTAGGTGCATCTTATACATGAGTGCATCTTATACATGAGTGCATCTTATATGTCTGCAAATTCAGGTAGGTAGGAACACCTTTGGTTATAATATGATTAAGATTTGTTCCTCAGCACAGTTGGCGGTCCACATTTGCAAATTTCACTTTCATGGATTTGATTGTTTGAGAGTTTGTCCAACCCTGCCCTCCCACCTCAAGTGCTTCTTTTCTGGCCAAACCTCCTCTCTTGGTAGCCCCGATCAGGCCACACAGACCTTTAAAACCCTCTTCTGTTCCTCTTTCTCCCCAACTTTAGCCTGGTCAGCTAAGGACAGTTTGCAGCCCAATTTCTCAGTACCACAAACCCAGACTCAATCCCAATGCCCCTACACATTCAAGGAAAAAGATGGGTGAGAGAGAGGAAGTATAGGGCCACTGTGCCAACACATCTTTTTCCCTCTCCTTTCCCTGACCTGCGCCCTTTTCGCACGTTACCTGCTCGCAGAGGTGGGGGGTGCCGTTCGCGCAAGCAGCCTCTTGCACGAAGCACTCACATCGCCTCTCCGTTCTACTACAGCTGGGTTTCCGGTCACGCAACCGTCGCGCTAGAGCCCCACTCCTTCCTTCCACAGTGCAGTCTGGGAGCTGTAGGCTGCACTGGGAAAAGGAAGCGCGACTGCCTCGGCTCGCTGATGCACTGCACGCAGGTAAATGTGCGAGGGCGCTGCGAGCATTGCGCAACCGCACAGTATTTTTGGCTTAGAACCGAAAATAAGAAAATGCGCGTGCGCCCTGCTTTAGCCTCCCTTGGAAGTGGGAGTGCGTCGTAGGGACCGATGCTCCCATTCATGTGATGCTCAAGGGGCGCTTGCGCAAAAAAAAATATGTGCAAAAAGGGCATGGTTTGGATCTGGGGTGCTTGTTCTCCCCGCCATGCCTCAGCCCTCTTTCCGTGGACACACATACATTTTGACATTTGCAGTTTTTCCACTTTTGTGGGGTGAGAGAAGTAAAATCTATTTTAGCTTCTGCACTGGGTATACAAAATTAAAAACATGTATTAGAAGCATATATATTAGCTTATATGTATAACACGTATTTTAGATATATTAACACATATATTTCTGTATATTTTATTTTTTAGCTTCTGTAATGCACTAAGTCTAAGAAGACAGCTTTCTAAAATTGGCAGCTGACCAAAAGAGGGCCTCCAAATCTGTAGGGTAGCAGGTGTGTTTCAAATAACAACAGGACAAGACTGTCTGTCTTCGTCTTGAATCTCCAGATGTGGAACCAGACTCATAAGGCAGTCTTGAGTGGCAAGGGCAAGGCCTCTGTAGGGAGTAAACTGATTGATAGGGACATACCAGAACACGAAGGGGTACTTTGAAACTGCTGATAAGACACCTTGAATGTAACATGAGAAACAAAGGCCCTTTTCGCATTGAGGTTTCTCGCACGAGGGGGGAGGGCGGCTTGCGCGAGAAACCTCCTCCGGGAGGCTGCCGCTTCCCCCTCGTTCCTTCCGCAGGCGAAGGAATGAGGGGGAAGCGGCAGCCTCCCGGAGGAGGCTTCTCACGCGAGCCGCCCTCCCCCCTCGCACAAAGCAGGAGGCTGGCGCGTCCGTCCTCCCCCCTTGCATGAGGCAGCAGGCTGGCACGTCCGCCCTCCCCCCTTGCGCGAAGCAGGAGGCTGGCGCGTCCGCCCCCCTCACGCGAGGCAGCAGGCTGGCGCGTCCGTCGCACTAGCGCCCCGCCCCGCCCCTTCCTTCCGCAGGGGCGGAGGGAAGGAAGCATGACCCGGCCACCTCCCCGACGCTCCACACAGCAGGTAAGCGCGCATGGGTGTTGGGAGCATTGCGCGAGCACGGGTGATTTTCGCTTCGAAGCGAAAATCAAAAAAACCGCGATCACGCTGCGGTGGAAGTGGGAGTGCATCGTGCAGAGCAACGCTCCCACTCCCGCGAGGCTCATGGGGCTATTTCGCGAGAGAAAGCCCGTGCGAAAAGGGCCAAAGATGCGACTGCTAATGAGAATTTAAGGATACACGAGGGAAATGCATGATCAGTGCGTGATCACTTGTACTGTAAATATGGGGAAGGGGAAATATAACTTCTTAGGCAATCCTGATAGGCTGTAACCTTTGGGGTCCTATCTAATGGGATCCCAGGGGAGGGAAAACCTGCGACAGGCAGAGGGGATAAAATATGAGGTATTCAATACCGGGGTGTATCCTTCTCTCTGGGGAGCACCTGCTTCTGCAGAAACGTACTTTTAAATAAACATTAATGCTTCGGCCGATCCTGTGCTAAATTGTTTTATGAGTCTTTTCAGCTATATCTCACATGGGGGTCCTGTGCCCCTAGCACTAGCAAATGGGGAAGACCAATTTTCCTTGCCTTTTTTTCTCTTAAATTTGAGGTTACTAAATGTGCAGTGGGAAATTAATATGCAAACAAAAGAAAAGTGATGATGAAATTAATTATCCTATTATAATCAAATCTAGGATGACAAGGAAATATTATGCGAGATTTTTTTTTGAAAACAAGAACCTCCTGTGCTCTTTGAGGCCCAGCAGTTGACTTTGTTCATGTTAGTTCCAGCATTAATCAAATTCCCACCAGCTGTTATCATGGTAAGAAAATAAGTTGTACAGTGTGCATTCCACACTAAATGTGTTTGTTATTTTGGGACTTCTGCTTTTTAGTTGAAGGAGTTAAATTCAGACAAGTACAGCTTGAGTAGAAAAATAAGCGAGTTGGACAGCAGATGTCCCTGCCTTATCTCAGTTTAAAAGTATGATTGGCCTTGTAGCGCTATGCTTAGGTGCCTGGGAAGTAAAAGGGAGTCAAGCATACTCTTTTGCCTCATCTTTTGTCAGTCATTTGGTGACTGAGGCCTTTGTTCCCTTGTTTTGGGGGTGGTATTAAGCTCCAAATGTAATGGCTGACGTAGACTAGAAATGTGATTGATTGCTGACGCTGTTGACCAAAGGTATAAGAACTAAGTGTTTTAATCAATCGGGGCAGGCAGTTTTGGACATTGTATTTCCGCTGCTTGCCCTGCGCAGTAAATAAAAGGTTTGGAAAATAAAGCTTTCTGTTTTGAAAGAACCTGAAGGTCTTCATCCTTTCCTCGCCACAACATAGTCACATCAGGAAGATATTGTTAGGCGAGTGCAAACTATACTTTACAGCATTGTATTAATCGCTGATATCTCTTCATAAATGGTTATCTTGCCATATTTGACAGGTTGCTTAAGAGTTCTGGTGCTGAAAGTCACCGAAAGTCTAAAAATAAGAATTGAACTTTGATTGCACTCTTCATTTCCCAATGAGGTCCACCAAAAATATCAGTGTTCCTGTGTTGTGGACATTGTGTACTTGAGCAAAGCCCTAGAATAAGAGGCTATTCTTTTACTTCTAAACTGAGTTTCTTGTCGGTGAGGTGTGTACAATTTCTTAAGATTATGCTTTTGTAAATTGATGGTGGGGAAGAGTTTTACAACTTCTTTTTTATTTTCTTCTGGCATGTAATTGCTATTGCATTTTAATAAATATGGTGAGAAAAGTCTCTACCCCCATAAGTATGTGTACGGAATTATTTTAAAAAAAGAGGAAAGAACTTTCATTCTTTTTGTTGGATGATATTCTATTAAACCAGCAAATTATAATGCATTGGCTGTATGATGTTACACTAATACTAATCTTTGGTAGCCAAAAAGATCTAAAGTATTGGAGTGATAAAATGTGGCTGTGTGCAGATGAATTAGGATGTATAGGCATACTCTAGTTAACAAAGGGCCTTCCTGCACTACACTGTTATAGTGCCCTTATTCCACTTTGAACATCTTGTGGCATTCTGGGGTTTGTAGTTTCCTGAGGCCAAAGAGACCTCTGGCTGAGAATTCTAAAGCCCCCTCCCTAAACTGCAAACCCCAGGATTCCACAGGATGTTGAAAGTGGAATAATAGCACTATAACAAGGTAGTGAGGAAATGGCTGAAGTCGCTGACAAAGAAGCTCCTTTGCATGATGTATTCTTATACCTCCCAGCCCCACTTTCCTCCTTAAATTCTGTCTAGCTCAGTGATGTCCAAGCTTTGGTCCTCCAGGTCTTTGGGACTTCAATTCCCAGAAACCCTAGCTACCTAGTCAACAATCAGGAATTCTGGGAGCTGAAGTCCAAAACACCTGGAAGACCAAAGGTTGGACACCACTAGGAGCCCTGGTGGCGCAGTGGTTAAATGCCAGTACTGCAAGCCACAAGGTTGTGAGTTCGATCCTGCAGGGCTCCGAGGTTGACTCAGCCTTCCATCCTTTCGCAGGTCGATAAAATGAGTACCCAGCTTGTTGGGGGCATGTATAGAAATGTTTCGAAATACATGCTATTTGTAAGTTGTTTGCCGCCTCGATCCATATGGAGAGGTGGGATACAAATTAAAAAAAAACTAGTCTAGTTGGAAAGGGTTTTTTTTTTTAGCATCTGCATCATTTGGGGGATGGGGGAGAAGGGCTGGAGAAACATAGATTTTTGGGACAGGGTTGCAGCAGTGTGTCTGCGGTAAAGGATGCAATAATGCTTGAGCTGGGAAAGAATAGCATTCTTCTCCATTCCAGAGCTGGGAAAGAATAGCATTCTACTCCAGCCAATCCTACTGTCAACGTGTGTGCCTGCCTACAGCAAACCAGTTAAGCAGCAGCTGCCTCCAGAATCCCTCGCTGAGCGTGCATGAACAGCAAAGCAGTAAGAAAAGGGGAAGGTAGATTAGCCTGCTCACTAGCCACTCCAAGCATGTTTTAAAAACATTTCCACACTACACTGTTATAGTGCTATTATTCCACTTTCAACATCCTGTGGAATTCTGGGGTTTGTAACTTACTGAGGCCAAAGAGTTCTCTGACTGAGAATTCTCAATGCCTCTATTTAAACTGCAAACTCCAGGGGCATTTCCGTACTAGCCTGTTATAGCGCTATGGTTCCACTTGCAACATCCTATGGAACCCTGGGGTTTGCAGTTTCGGGAGGGGCCGGCCGGCCCCTTCTGAAACTGCAAACCCCAGGATTCCATAGGATGTTGCAAGTGGAATCATAGCACTATAACAGGCTAGTGCGGAAATGGCCCAGGATTCCATAGGATGATGAAAGTGGAATAATGGCACTATATCAGTGTAGTGTGGAAACAGCCACAGATTTCTGTGCTCGGCTGCCAAAATGGAAACCAAAAAAGCAGCGGTTAAAAAAAATCATATCTCGATTCCTTTTGGAAGAAGCTTCTCCAGAAGGTTCAAAATGTTTTTCTTTACTTACGCAAGACTTACCTGACCTGGTAGTTTCATTTTTGCTGAAACTGCTTAACTTTCGTGAGGTGTAGGAACCAATCCCTATTTTTTTAAATGGTATTTGTGCCTGAGGTGCAAAATTTTCTGTTAAATAAAGTAATGCCCAGGAACACATCCGCTTCATTAGCTCAGATATACCTGTATATATCTCTGCCGTGGAACATGCTAACGTATTTGTCTTTAGGCATCCCCTGTTTGTGGAAGAAAGCAAAAGTGCTTGGTGAACCCGAAGAGTATGGTTTATATTTGTTAAATCTAAGAGTTTTGAGTTGGATAGATTTTTTTTTTTTTTTTTTGCAAAACCACAGATGAAACAGGTTTGCTTTGTACTTAAAACAAGGTCCCGGGAGTTTTGTTTTCTTTTTTAATCCCAGGAAATAATGTGATCCCTGTAGAACACCTTATTCCCTTTATGTGGGCTGAGGATTAACAGATCCCTGTCACTTTGCACCTTCTGCTGCTTAATATCCAAAGGCAAGGTTACAGTTGCCTGGGCAACCCCACAACAGCTGTGACAGCCCATCTGCATAGGATTTACTTTCCCCTGATGAACAGCCCATCGAGCTGATCTGTGGCTTGCCATAATGGAGGTCATGTCCCTGTTCTCTCCGATAAGCCTACCACATTCCAACTTTGCCTCACTGTGCTAGGAAAGGAGGAAGCTGGCATTTACTCCAAGAGAATCCATTGTGGGCAAAGGGAATAAAATATTGGTATAACTTGGATTTCACCAAAGGGAAATGAATAGGATCTGTACGTTCTGATTAAACATTTCTCCAGGAAATTTCTTTCTAGGAGGAAATGTAGGCCATTTCCGCACCACACTGTTATAGTGCTATTATTCCACTTTCAACATCCTCTGGAATTCTGGGGTTTGCAGTTTAGGGAGGGGCATTAAGAAGTCTCTGCCAGTGAGCTCTTTGGCCTCAGTAAACTACAAGCCCCAGAATTCCACAGGATGTTGAAAGGGGAAGACAGCACTATAACAGTGTAGTGTGGAAATGGTCTGAACCTGGATCCTTTTGCATGCAAAGGACAGACTCTTTCAGCCAGCAATTACCTGGCTTTGAAGGATCCATTCTTCCCCAGACATGCAAGCTTGGAAAGAGAGAAGGAAGATTCCCCCCCCACACACACACCCCGTTGTAATCCTGCAAGATAATGTTTAAGAGCAAAGGGATCTTCAGTATTATAAGAGGAAAGGCCATCTTCACTGAGAAAAGATGTTTGCAGATAGGGTGGACGAGCAGTATTTTGCATTATGGGACTGACTGGCTGGCTGGTTGCCCTTTGAAGGCTCCTTCCTACCTACCAAGGAGCCTTTAGGGCTCCTTCCATGTTTAGCTAAGGCTGGGGGAAAACAAAGGCCATTTCCGCACTAGACTGTTACAACGCTATTATTCCACTTTCAACCTCCTATGGAATCCTGGGGTTTGCAGTTTAGGGAGGGGCCCCAGGATTCCATAGGAGGTTGAAAGTGGAATAATAGCACTATAACAGTCTAGTAACAAAATGGCCCTGATGTCCAAATCTGATTTTGAGGCCATTTCCATCTCCTAGTGCTATTATTCCACTATATAGTGCTATTATTCCACTTTCAGCATCCTATGGAATCCTGGGGTTTGCAGTTTAGGGAGGGGCATTTAGAATTCTCAGCCAGAGAGCTCTTTGGCCTCAGTAAACTACAAGCCCCAGAATTCCACAGGATGTTGAAAGTGGAATAACAGCACTCTAACAGAGTAGTTCAGAAATGGCCAAAGACTTGTTTGATGTTTCTGCCCCTCCTCTTCTTCTTCCTGTGCATCTTTTGGGTTTTTTAAAAATTGATTTTCATTTGGCCATTTCCTACTTTGGACTTTGACTCAGTGGGCAAAATGATTAAACCAGCATTGTGTAGAATTCTTACAAAACCACGCAGCAATAAAAGGCTATGACGTACATACCAACTCACCACCAAAGAGCATGAACTATTTCCAAACTAGGAAGGTCACACTTGTTCTGGTGTTCTGGCTGTAATGATATTGGCGGATCATGTCAAAATGTTTTGGAACATGTTTTGTATATGTTTAAAGTAACTGGAGATCACTAGAAACTTAGGCCATTTCTGCCCTATGCTGCTATAGTGCTATTATTCCACTTTCAACATTCTGTGGAATCCTGGGGTTTGCAGTTTAGGGAGGGGCCTTTAGAATTCTCAGCCAGAGAGCTCTTGGGCCTCAGGAAACTACAAATCCCAGAATTCCATAGGATGTTGAAAGTGGAATAACAGCACTATAATAGTGTAGGGTGGAAATGGCCATAGAACATTATCTGTGTCTAAGCAAACTGTTTTCTTCCACATGGCTATACATCATTTTGGCCTTACCGTCACTTTCTGATTTTTGCACTTCAAAATCCTATGCACATTAATTGGAAGGTGAGTTCCACTGAGTTCTGGAGTAAGGCCCTTTTCGTATGTTACCCTTTTGCGCGACAGGGGAGGGCGTCTCGCGCGAGAAGCCTCATCCGAAACGCTGCCGCTTCCCTGCTCCTTCCTACCGCAGGTCGCTTCCTGTTAGTGCAACCGTCGTGCTAGCGCCCCTTCCTTCCTTCCTTCCGCAGCGCAGTCTGGGAGTTGTAGGCTGCACTGGAGGAAGGAAGCGCGACCCACCCAACTCGCTGACGCACCGCACTCAGGTAAGTGCGCGAGGGCGCCGCGAGCATTGTGCGAGCGCGGAGTATTTTCGGCTTAAAGCCGAAAATCAAAAAATGCGCACGCGCCCCACTTTAGCCTCGTGAGCGTCACGCAAGTGGGAGTGTGTCATACAGAGCGACGCTCCCATTTGTGCGGCGCTCAAGGGGCGCTCACACAAAAACAAAAACAAAAAACCATGGGAAAAGGGCCTAAAAATTGTTAGCCACTGAAATAACCTGCTTATCCCTAGGCTTGCACAAATGGTGCTTGGATAATGAAAGACGCTTTCATCGATTCTGGAAGATGCTCAGGTTTCACCATTGTGAGGGCTTTTCCAAACAGTAATGGCCTTCTTTATTGTTTTCAGAAGATATCTATATCATCATTAAACCTAAAGTGGTTAAAATTATTTTTACTGTAATACTGTTCATCATGTATGATGAACAGAAGGAGCTTGCTCCCTTTTGGTTCTTGTGTTTTTAAACTATTTCAAGCACTATTATAAAGGATGGAAGAAACTGCATAGTCTGAGCACAGGCAACTTAAAAGTACTGTACTAGTTGAGCCTCTTTAAGAATTGGAGTCTACAAATGAGGTGGAACAGATTCTGCTTCATATAGCCACATACTGGAGGGAGAGAATGTAAAGCAACTTGTAGAGGGGACATAGCCCCTTAAGTCCTCACAATATAGGCATACCTCTGTTAACAAAGCCTCTCAAAAAGAAGCATCTTTTTCCAAAGTCATTTTTATATCTGCCCAGCCCTCTTCCATTTCTTATTCTATCACCCTTTTCGCACGCAGTTTTTTTTTGCACGAGGGCCCCTTGAGCACCGCGTAAATGGGAGCGTCGGTCTGTACGACACACTTCCATTCACGCGACGCTCAGGAGCCTAAAGCAGGACGCATGCGCATTTTCTTATTTTCGGCTCTAAACTGAAAATACTGCGCGGTCGTGCAATGCTCGCGGGGCCCTAGCGCACTTACCTGCATGCGGTGCACCAAACAAGCCGGCCCGGTCACGCTTCTTCCCCCCAGCGCAGCCTACAGCTCCCAGACTGCGCTGCGGAAGGAAGGGGCGGGGCGCTAGCGTGACGGTTGTGCTACCAGGAAGCAACCTGCGGGACGAAGGAGCGGGGAAGCGGCAGCGTTCCGGATGAGGCTTTTCACGCGAGACGCCCCCCCTGCTGCGCAAACGGGTAATGTGCGAAAAGGGTCTAAGTCTAGCTGGAATTTTTTCAGCAGTATCAGCATTGGGGAAAATGCTGAAGGAAAGCTGAAGAAGCACAGACATTCGGTGTCGGACTGCAGCAGCATCTGCAATAAAGCTGGAACTGGGAAAGAACAAGATTCTGTTTTCGTTATCCTCATGTAGCTACGTGTGCCTGACTATAACAGGCAAAGTAAACAGCACTTGCTATCACAATCCCTTACTAAGCATGCATGAACAGCAAAAGAGAGAAAAAGGAGAAGCACATAAGCCTGTCTGTCTTGTATTGGATAACCCACACTCCACAAATTTCATTCCAAGGTAGGCAGTCGGTTATTTGTATGGACATGAGCAACACAGCATAGTTCCACAGAAGTTTCCGGGAGTAATATATACATGCAGCTTACATCTTTTGGTAAACATTCCAAAATTTAGGCATGGCAAGGTAATAACTGTGATGATGTAGCAGAATCTCCTGATGTATGCTCAGCCCTCCACATTCACTTGGGATAGGGACCCAGGACCCCCGCTGAGAGATGTGAAATCTATTTTAGCTTCTGCACTGGGTATACAGTATTAATAACAAGTATTAGAAGCATATATGTTAGCTTATATGTATAACACATATTTTAGATATATTTACACAGAGGCCCTTTTCGCACCTTACCTCATCGCGGCAGTGGGGAGTGGCGCTCGCGCGAGCAGCCACTCGTGCAAGCTGCTCATGACAGCCCTTTTTGCCTCCCGCATCGCCTTCCTTGCAGCGCAACCGTGGCACGCGTGCCCGCCCCTTCCTTCCGCAGCACAGTCTGGGAGCTGTAGGCTGTGCGGGGGGAAGGAAGTGCGACCACCCCTGCTCGCCGAAGCACCGCACACAGGTAAGTGCGCAAGGGCGCCGTGAACATTGCGCGAGTGCGCAGTATTTTTGGCTTAAAGCCAAAAATCAAAATATGCACGCGCCCCCTGCTTTAGCCTCATGAGTGTCACGCGAGTGGGAGTGCGTCATATGGAGCGACGCTCCCACTCACACGATGCTCAAGGGGCGCTTGCGCAAAAAAAAAAGCATGAGAAAAGGGCCATATATTTCAGTGTATTTTATATTTAAGCTTCTGTAATACACTAAGTCTAAGAAAACAGCTTTCTAAAACTGGCAGCTGAACAAAAGAGGGCCTCCAAGACCTTGGATCTTTAGGGTAGCTGGTGTGTTTCAGATAACAACACACCAGACAGGACAAGGCTATCTGTAAGGAGTAAACTGGTTGATAAGGAATATAAGAAAAAAGGTTGGCATTGTTTAGAAGTAGGGGTGGTTAGAAACTGTTAGGGTGATTACACCAAGGGGCATTTTGAAGCTGCTGATGAGAATTAAGGACACACGAGGGAAATGCATGATTAGTGCGTGATCACTCATACTGTAAATATGGGGAAGGGGAAATGTAACTTCTTAGGCGATCCTGATAGGCTGTAACCTTTGGGGTCCTATCCAATGGGATCCCAGGGGAGGGAAAACCTGCGGCTGGGATAGGTGATAAAATATGAGGTATTCAATACCGAGGTGTGTCCTTCTCTTTAGGGAGCAGCCCCTTCTGCAGAAACGAACTTTTAAATAAACATTAATGCTTCAGCCGATCCTGTGCTAAATTGTTTTATGAGTCTTTTCAGCTATTTCTCATACCCGCAAAAGTGGAAAACCTGCAAGTGTCAAAATTGGGGGGTTGGGCAGAGGCATGGTGGGGAGAACCAGCATCCAGGGCTCAAACCAGGTCCGGGAAGGGAGAGAGGAAGGGGGTGGATCAGTGTAGTGGCTCTAAACATCCCCTCTCTTGTCAATATCCTTCCTTGGGTGTGCGGGGGGCATCAGGAAAGGTTTTGTGGTGCTGAGAATTTGGGTTGTGAGCCATCCTTATCTGGTCAGCCAGTGAATGTTGAAGGAAAAGGAGGACCAGAAATGGGTTTTTAAATGCTTGTGTGACCTGATGGGAGCTGCTGGGAGGGAGAGTTTTCCCCAAAAGTTTGAGGTAGGGGAGCAGGGGTTGGAGAAACTCGCAAGTAATCAAATCCATGAAAATCAACCCTTCAGATGTAGAGGGCTGATTGCAATTCTGCTATAAAGGATGATAGATAAAGAACATTTTAGCAAGGTTCTTTTTTTAAAAAAAAGTAAAAATGAAATACATGCTGGGAAAAAGGAAATATATAAAAGAATATAGGTTGTGCAGAAGCACAAGAGAAGAAAATAAAGACCATTAATTATACTGAAGCTTTTATTTTTTAAAAAATTTATTTTTCCCCATACAGTCAAATACAAAACACAGCACAAAGAAAAAAGATAAGAAAACCCCCCCACAAGCATACAAACACAAAATACACCATGAAGACTAATCCCTCCCTTTCTTATTCCCACATAAGTGTTTCCACTCATTTTGAAATTGTTCCAGTGGTTTTTCTTTCATTAATGTGAAAAGTTGGTCCATTTCTCCTATTTCCAATACTTTCAAAATCTAGCTTTCTTTCACGGTACACTGAAGCTTTTGAAGATCTGCTCAGAATAAAAAGCAATTCCAAGGCCTTTGACAAAGTTCCCCGTGACATTCTTGCAACGAAGCTAGTAAAATGTGGGCTGGACAGGGCTACTGTCAGGTGGATCTGTAACTAGTTGACTGACCATTCCCAAAGGGTGATCACAAATGGCTGCTTTTCATCCTGGAGAGAAGTGACTAGCGGGGTGCCACAGGGTTCTGTCCTGGGCCCAGTGCTGTTCAATATTTTTATCAATGACTTGGATGAAGGAATAGAGGGCACGCTCATCAAATCTGCAGGTGACTCCAAATTGGGAGGGGTTGCTAATACGCCTGAGGACAGGATCAAAATTCAAAATGACCTGGGCAGATTGGAGAGCTGGGCCAAGGCGAACAAAATGAAATTCAATAGAGAGAAGTGTAGGGTCCTACACTTAGGTAGAAAAAATGGAATACAGAAATATAGGATGGGGGACACGTGGCTGGGTAGCAGTACGTGTGAAAGGGATCTAGGAGTCTTCATAGACCACAAGCTGAACATGAGTCAGCAGTGTGATGCGGCAGCCAAAAAAGCCAATGCAATTCTTGGTTGCATCAATAGGAGTATGGTGTCTAGATCGAGGGAGGTACTGGTACCGCTCTACTCTGCTTTGGTTAGACCTCATCTTGAATACTGTGTCCAGTTCTGGGCACCCCAATTCAAGAAGGATATTGACAAGCTGGAGCAAGTCCAGAGGAGAGCGACCAAAATGGTGAGGGGCCTGGAAGCCATGAAGCCCTATGAGGATAGATTTAGAGAGCTGAGTATGTTTAGTCTGCAGAAGAGGAGGTTAAGAGGGGACATGATAGCCATGTTTAAATATATGAAGGGATGCCATGTAGAGGAGGGAGTGTGCTTGTTTTCTGCTGCTCCAGAGACCAGGACAAGGAGCAATGGGTTCAAGCTGCAGGAAAGGAGATTCCACCTGAACCTCAGGAAGAACTTTCTGACGATCAGGGCTGTCCGGCAGTGGAATCTGCTGCCTCGGAGTGTAGTGGAGTCTCCTTCCTTGGAAGTTTTTAAGCAGAGACAGGATGGCCATCTGTCGGGAGTGCTTTGAGAGTGTTCCTGCATGACAGGAGGTTGGACTGGATGGCCCCTGGGGTCTCTTCCAACTCTACATTTCTATGATTCTATGATTCCAAAGATAAGTCATCAGTAATGTACAGCATACCTGAAGAAGATTCACAAATAAAACAAGATTATAAGAAAAGGAACATACTGCCTGTATTTATTCCCAGTGTTTATGGTCCCTACACCCATTTAAACTGTTGAGCAATCTCATTGTTTTCCAGTTTGTTTTTCTTTATGTAACTTCTTATTTTTTTTATTTTTTCAGTAAAAATATTCTAAAACTTCATAGTGCTGTATATCTTGTGTGTGTCAGGTGCAAACACTGCAAATTAAATCCATTTCAGTTCCAGGCTGTAACACAATAAGATGTGGAAAAGACAAGGGATGGTTCTGAATACTTCTGCGAGGCACTGTATATTGTTTGATCAAATGTTTTAAACATCTGTTTTAAATATTTCTTTTGTTCCCTCCTTTCCTTACTAGGTCCATCTTTCAAACTTTCTTACCAAAATTCACAAGTCATAAGAGGATGGAGCCAGCATATTTTCTGCTGCTCCAAAGATCAAGACACAAAGCGCTGGGTTCAAATTACGAGAAAAAAAAGAGGCCACATAAACATTAGGAAGAATTTCCTGATGGTAAGAGCAATTCAACAATGGAAGAGACTTCCACGGGAGAGCAGGAAAGTTAACTTTAAACAGGTTGGATAGCAATTTTTTGAGAGTGCATGGCAGTCAATTGGACTAAATGGCCCTTGTGTCCCCTTCTGACTTATGTGTGTGTATGCACCTTCAAGTTGCCTGTCACCTTTTGCAACCCCATGAATTTCATAGTGTTTTCTTAGGCAAAGAATCCTCGTAAGTTGTTCTGCCAGTTCCTTCCTCTAACATACAGCCTAAAGCAACTGGTATTATTTGGCCACCTCCCATCCAACTTCCAACTCTATGATACCAAACTAAGTTCATGATTGGTACCAAGTTGGGGAGGGGGAATCCATTGGTTACCATGAATTTGTCTCTCATTTTTAGTTTGAACCAATGACATTATTTTTTCTTCTTCTTTAGAACCCAAGTATAGCAATACAGTCCTCCCCCCAAATTGGGGGTTTGACCTTTGGAAATTTATTTTATTTTATTTGTGAGGCGTGCATGTATGCGCCTCCTCTCCTATTCTCCTCTTCCCATGCCCCTTCATTTTGCCAGGCATGGAGCAGGAAGGCAAATACCCGGACAAAAGGTAAGGGAATAGGAGGGAGAAGGCGTGCGTGAGCCTTCTTTTCCGTTCCGGAGCTCCCCCTCCCATTTCCTTTCCTCTGGCCCTGTTGCACAAAAGGCAAAGTAATGGGAGGGAAGACCCCCAGAAACGAATGAGAGGGGGATTGTGGAGGGAGGAATTATTCACTGTTTTCCCACTTTCACGAGGGTTCTGTGCCCCAAACTCTGGCAAAAATGGAGGGGCCACTGTATATCAGAAATTTACATGGTTGACCAATGACATCTGGCTATAATTCAAAGAAATACCTGTGACAAGTGAGGAATGGCTATAAAATCAGCAAGCTTATAGAGCTGGTACAAGACAATGCAGTAGTACCCATGTGTCCCTGGTGCATTTTCTACAGGCAACTTGCTGGAAATTGTGTAAATGTCCTGTGCTGGCAGCCAGCCAAAGTTTACAGCTGTCCAATTAAAGTATTTTGTCAGCAATTTACAAATTTACAAATTACAAAGGCAGAGGGCTGTCTCTAGTTAAATTGTTAAAACTGACTTTACTCAACTCTGTCCAGAAATTCTGGAGTACAGATTGGGGTATAAAATTGGCTCCCAGACTTGAGACTTGACTCGAGACTTGACTTGAAAGTATCTTGCAAGGACTTGAGACTTGACTTGAAAGTAGAGATTTGAGGCTTGACTTGATACTTGGAGTAAAAGACAAATACATCACTGCTGGCTGCCATAAGTACTGCCCTGTTCATGCCTCTGTGTTGTGTCTGTTGGGAAGGGTGCGTGACAGTAGCAATAGTGTTAGACTGTAAAATCCTTCATTCATTCTGCAAAGTTCTTTGGGTATTCTTAATATTCTCATAAAACTCATCCACAACATCACCTCAGCAAAAAAAAAACCTGGCCACTGAACCTCCCAAAGGTGCCCACCCCTGGTTTAATCCTGCTGTAGCATGTCTCTGACATGTCCTCAACCATGGTGCTAATGGTACTTGCTCTACAGAACAAAGGGCTGTCTCTGTGGGTACATTAGTGGTGGGAAATCATGCTTTCCAAGTAACAAAACATTCCAGTGGAACATGTGGAAAATATTATTGAGTAACAATAGATGTGTGAACTTAATGGAAAGCATTGTGATCCTGCACAGCAACCGAAGCCAGAATGATGTGTTGTGGCTCACACCTCTGCCTTTGAAAAGCAGCAGTCTAAAATCTTCTTGGCTTCCCCACATATATCATAGTATTTTATCACATTATTGACTGTCATTTGCACAGGCTGGTAAATAGACCAGAAGATGCATTTTGCATTAGTAAATGTTGTATTTCACTGGGAAAAAGAACAGGCAGAGATGTGGGGCTGCTTTTGGTGACAATCATACACGGGCTATTTTGTCTACCACAGAGCTTGGGAAAGTTAAAGTCATACCCTCCAACTGCCCACACTGGCAGGGAAAGGCCTGGGAAATTTGTTGCTGACCCGCTTCTTAGCTATTTTAAAATGACCCTGTTTCTCTTTCTTCCTCCCACTTTCCCTCTTCATTCACAGGTTATTTCAATTTGTGCAATCTGATTTCGAAGTGCAAATCTATCTATCTATCTATCTATCTATCTATCTATCTATCTATCTATCCATCTATCTATATATTTGCTTCACTTATACCCCATCTTTCTCCCAAAATAGGGCCCAAAGCAGTTTGCTGATGTTAAAACGAAATAGCTAAGGCCATTTCCACACTAGACTGTTATAGCGCCATTATTTGACTTGCAACATCCTATGGAATCCTGGGGTTTGCAGTTTTGGGAGGGGCCGGCTGACAAGAATGTCCCCTGGGTGACCATTGCCAGACTAGTAGTGGCTGGCTTAAGTAAATGGGCCCCAGAGGATGTGAGTCTATGGGGCGGATTGTGTGAGTGGAGCCATCCTGCAGGTAACTTGGACCCAAACTACATAGGGCTTTAAAGGTAATAACCAGCACTTTGTACTTTGCCCAGAAACTAATTGGCAACCAGTGGAGTGATTTTAATATCAGTGTGATATGTTCATTCCTTGCAGTACTTGGGCAAGCTTATATGGGGAGACACAGGCCCTTTCCGCACGTTACCTGCTCGCGAAGGTGGGGGGTGCCGTTCGTGCAAGCAGCCTCTTGCGCGAGGCACTCGCATCACTCCTCTGTTCTCCTTCAGCTGGGTTGCCGGTCGCATGGTCGTCGCATGAAAGCCCCTTCCTTTCCTTCCGCAATGCAGCCTGGGAACTGTAGGCTGCGCTGGGGGAGGAAGTGCGACTGACCCGACTCGCCTGACGCACCGCAGGGCAGGTAAGCGCACGAGGGCCCTGGGAGCATTGCGCAACCGCGCAGCATTTTCGGCTTAGAGCCGAAAATAAAAAAATCTGTGCGCCCGCTTTAGGCTCTTGAGCATCGCGTAAATGGGAGTGCATTGTACGGACCGCCGTTCCCATTTACACAACACTCAAGGGGCCCTCTCGCAAAAGAAACTGCATGCAAAAAGGGCCACAGACTTTCAGGTAGTCTGGGAAAAAGTGGTTTAGACTCTGTTAACCCAGCAGGACAGAAAGAACAGATAGAGTGTCTTGTCCTTCCCAGTATGCATATTTGGTGTTTTAATTTTTTTCAGGGCTTCCTAAGCTCAGTACATAAATTCCAGAGTTTCTTAGCTTGACTTAGTAATTGAATGTGTTCTTCTTTATTAATAACCTTTGACTGTTTGATGCATGACTACACCCTTTTGACCATATCCTGATATTGGCTGGACACATGTGTCCTCATTTTCTATACCTTACAACATTTCACAGACAAAACCTGGAATATATGTGGCCACGCAATATCAGATTGTGGTTAAGATGGCAAAAGTTATTAATGAGGAAGAACACATAAGCTGGGCAAGGCTGCAGCAGTTTGCTTTTGCCTGAGCCTACTGGGATGGGCAAGATTCCGCCTCCTCTCCTCTCCCCTCTGCTGAGTTAATTAAGCACAAACTACTGTTGAAGTTTGAACTCAGTTTGCTACAATTGAAGTAAGCTGAGGACAAAGGGGGAGGAGGAAAGAGAAACTGGGACATTTTAAAAACAACTGAAAGAGTTGAACAACAGAAGATTCATTGGGTCTGTCCCTGCCAAACTGGGATAGTGTTTTTTATCTGTGAGATGTTAAAAGGTAGTTAGGGTTTTGGACTACAATTCCCAGAATCCTCCAGAGACCATGCTCACAGGGAGATTCTGAGAGTTGTGGTCCAAACTGTACAAATGCAACCATATAACACAATTGATCTCTTGGATTTACTGTACAATAGAACCTGAACCTGCAAACCCCAGGATTCCATAGGATGTTGCAAGTGGAATCATGGTGCTATAAGAAGCTAGTGTGGAAATGGCCCCAGGGTTGCTCCCCAACAATGCTAATCCCTGGTGAAATATATTGCATTAAATTTCAAATTATTTCATGGTCCATTGGTTATTACGATACGGTACTTACAATTTTGTGACATCTCCTTGCACAACTGAAATATTACAATAATATCTTGCCCCGATATGAATGTCCAGAGGAAGGAGAAATCTTATATGAATAATACACTGTTCGTTTCTCTCTGTGTGTGGGTATGGGTGTGTTTATAGTTGAAAGGGGTTGCCATAAGTTGAAAATGGACTGAAGGCAAATTAACAACCTACAATAAAGTGTAGCTGGGGGGGAAAGGCAACTAACAACAATGTTTTCAAGTAAAATCCAGATCCCAGAAGGATACTATGAAACTGTACTTTATTTAATAAAATTTAATTTTTAATTTTTTAATTAAAATATTTTAAAAAATATTACTACAGCTCAGGTGTTTATATAGAAGCATCAAATATTTTGATGCTTGCTTATCACAGGGATGTCCATTGGAATGTGAGCGATAAAAAATATCCTATGGCAGTTACAGAATTCTCAAGAGTCTTTCTGCACTACACTGTTAGAATGCTATTATTCTACTTTCAACATCCTGTGGAATTCTGGAGTTTGTAGTTTACTGAGGCTGAAGAGCCCTCTGGCTGAGAATCCTAAATGGCCTTCTCTAAACTGCAAACCCCAGGATTCTGTAGGATATTGAAAGTGGAATAATAGCACTATAACAGTGTAGTGCAGAAAGGCCCTCAGGGTCTAAAAAGAGAATTCAGAGGTATGGTGCTAGAATTATAGCAGTATTTTGTTGTTGTTATTTGCTGTCAAGCTGATATTGACTTATGGCAACTCTATGAATGACATACTTCCAAAAGTCCCAGCCGTCAACTACCCTGTTCAGGTCTTGCAAACTCAGGCCATTTCCGCACTACAGGGTTAAACTGCTGCTATTCCACTTTCAACGCCCTGTGGAATTCTGGTGTTTGTAGTTTACTGAGACCAAAGAGCTCTCTGGCTGAGAATTCGAAGTGCCCTTCCCTAAACTACAAACCCCAGAATTCCATAGGAGGTTGATAGTGGGATAGCAGCACTTTAACACTGTAGTGTGGAGAGTTATAGGCCCTTTTCGCATTAAGTCTTCTCGCGCGAGCGGGGGAGGGCGGCTCGCGCAACAAGCCTTCTCCCGGAGGCTGCCGCTTCCCCCTCCTTCCTTCCGCAGGCGAAGGAATGAGCGGGGAAGCGGCAGCCTCCCAGAGGCAGCGGCGGCTCGTGCGTCCGTCCATTCCCCCCCGCGAGCGTGAGAAAGGCGCTCCTCCCGTCCGCCCCCGCGCGCGCGGAGAGAGAAAGGCGCTCCTCCCGTCCGCCCCCCCTGCGCGCGAGAGAGAGAAAGGCGCTCCTCCCGTCCGCCTCCCCCATGCACGAGAGAGAGAAAGGCGCTTCTCCCGCCTGCCCCCCCCGCGCGCGCGAGAGAGAAAGGCGCTCCCCCCTTCCGCCCCCCCGCACGCGCGCGCGAAGCAGGATGTGTCGCATCCGTCGCGCGAGCGCCCCGCCCCGTCCCTTCCTTCCGTGGGGCAGAGGGAAGGAAGTGCGACCCGGCCGGCTCCCAGACGCTCCGCACGAAAGGTAAGTGCGCGCGGGCGCCGGGAGCGTTGCACGAGCGCAGGTGATTTTCGCTTGAAAGCGAAAATCAAAAAACCCGCCTCGCGCCGCTTCAGCCCCGTGAGCCCGGCAGAAGTGGGAATGCGTCGTGCGGAGCGACGCTCCCACTCCCGCGAGGCTCATGGGGCTGTCGCGGGAGAAAAGGCCCGTGCGAAAGGGGCCATAGCTTTCTTGATAGGGTGAGCTCCCATAATGTGATATTCCTCTTTCCTGACTGCTTTGCACTTTGCTAGGCATTATGTTGCCCCCTTGGTAAACCCTGTCCCCGGGTCTACAACTTTGATATAAATTAATCTAATCCACTAGAGAGGTCACTTGAATGTGCACATAGGCAATAAAGGACGTACGATTGAATGAACCAGGTCAGGCCAGTAAAATCCCCAATCACCTAACCACAGGAGACCTCATGCTGTGATAACCCATGGTGGACAAAAGTTCCTTAACCTTTAAGGAGTCCACTTGAAGGGAGTCAAAGTGTTCCCGGAAAATTGGGCACTGGAAGCAATAAAACCTTATCAACTCCATCTCCAGAATCTCACACCACAGCCTCAAAGCGGAGGAAGATCCTGTTATTTAGATGACACTTTGTTATCTTCCGAGAAATGCCAGATGTGGAGGTGTTTTTCTTATTCTGTCCCTGTTTGTTTTCCCCGGGAAAGGATTTGCCTTCAAAGTACATTTTTCCTACAAATAGTCCCAGTTTTTGGACTAGTTAGGGCAGGAGAGGAAGGCGATGCAATTAGTATGATACCTCCCAGTCTCACCAACTGACTGGCTCCCCTCCCTCCTCAGCATCTCTTCGCTGAGCTGGTGTTCGATCACTGCTTCCCGGACCAAAGGACTTCAGGAGGAAGTGCAGTATTAACCAAGCTGTGAATCCCTCAACAATCCCTCTACCTTATTTCCACTCTTTATTTCTATTAGCCCTTGGATGTGTGTGTGCATGTGTGCGTTAGTGCAAACTATTACTATTCAATAAAGTGAATTTTTGTGTGATTTCTGACTGAGCCTGACCCTGTAAACATTGAGTAAAAGATCCTTAATTACCCTGCCCTCTTTGCATTGCTAAAGCAGTGCTCATAGCTAATATTCCCCAGGAGTTGGGAACCCCCCTAAGGGACCCCCAGCAAGCAGGGTAACAATTATCTTTTCTAATGAGTCATGTCACCTCATGATATGTCCAAAATATGACAACCTCGTATTAGTTGTTTTGACTTCTACTGAAAGTTCAGACTTGATCTGGTCTTGGATCCATCTGTTTGCCTCTTTAGCAGTCTCTGGTATCCCCAGCACCATATTTTGAATGTCTTCTTGTCAGCTTTTTCCACCATCCACTTTTCACACCCATACATAGCTTTGCTCAGCCCCCACCCAGAATGTGTGTCCAGTTCTGGGCACCACAGTTCAGGAAGAATATTGACAAGCTGGAACATATCCAGAGGAGGGCAACTAAAAAGGTAGAAGGCCTAGAAAGCATGCCCTACAAGGAGAGGCTTAGGGTATATTTAGCCTGGAGAAGAGAAGATTAAGGCCCTTTTCACATGCATTTTTTTTTTTGTGCGAGCGCCCCTTGAGCATCACGTGAATGGGAGCGTCGCTCCGTACGACGCAGTCCCGATGCTCACGAGGCTAAAGCGGGGTGCATGCGCATTTTTTAATTTTCGGCTGTAAGCCAAAAATACTGTGTGCTCGCACAATGCTCGCGGCGCCCTTGCGGATTTACCTGCGTGCGGTGCTTCAGCGACCCAACCCAGTCACACTTCCTTCCCCCAGCGCAGCCTACAGTTCCCAGACTGTGCTGTGGAAGGAAGGGGGGGTGATAGCGCGATGGTCGTGCTACTAGGAAGCCAATACGGGAGGCAAAAGGGCTGTCGTGAGTGGCTTGCGGCGCCGCTCCCCACTGCCGTGATGAAGGTAAGGTGCGAAAAGGGCCTAAGAGGCAACATTATAGCTATGTTTAAATATTTGAAAGGATGTCATATGGAGGATGGAGCAAGCCTATTTTCTCCTTCTTCAGAGACTAAAACGTGGAGCAATGGATTCAAGCTGCAGGAAAGGAGATTCCACTTGAACCTCAGAAAGAACTTCCTGATGGTCAGAGCTGTTTGGCAGTGGAATATGCTATCTGAGAATGTGGTGGAGTCTCCTACTTTGGAGGTTTTTAAAGATAGGCTGGATGGCTGTCTCTTGGGACTGCTTTGACAGTGCATTTCTACATGACAGAGGGTTGAACTCAATGGCCCTTGGGGTCCCTTTCAACTCTATAGAATCACAGAGCTGGAGAAGACTACAGTGATCTCCAAGTGCTTCCAGACTGTTTAATGATCTGCTCTAGAATCTGTCCTGGTATTGATGTCAGGCTGACTGGGCAGTGATTGTTTGGATCCTCCCCCCCTTTTTTTTTTTTTTTTTGAAGATGGAGACAATATTTGCCCTCCTCCAGTCTGCTGGGACTTCTCCTATTCTCCAGAAATTTTCAAAGATTTTTGTCTGGGGTTCTGAGATTATTGAGACAAAGGCACTTTCCACTCCACCCTCCCAACCCATCATAGGGAAGGGAGAAGGACGGGCCCGTGACAATGCGTATACACAATGTCGTCATGGTCCCATCTTCCTCCTGTCTTCAGGCGGGGTGATCGTGCTGCAAATCATTAATGGGTTTTCCCTGTCAATGACTGCCATCCTGCCACACACCCACACAAAGGCTGCACTTTCTGCACCAGCGCAGCCTGGGACAGTATCCAGCTGTGCTGCAACAGGAAGAGGATCTGATTCTATGATCCTATGGCCATTTCCGCAGTACACTGTTATAGCGCTATTATTCCACTTCCAACATCCTATGCAAATCTAAGGCCATTTCCGCACAACACTCTTATAGCGCGATGATTCCACTTTCAACCTCCTATGGAATCCTGGGGTTTGCAGTTTAGAGAGGGGCCTTTAGAATTCTCAGCCAGAGAGCTCTTTGGCCTCAGTAAACTACAAACTCCAGAATTCCACAGGAGGTTGAAAGTGGAATAACAGCACTATAACTGTGTAAGGTGCAAATGGCCTTTGAAATCAAATAAAATGGCATGGATGATTCTAACTTGGTGTTTGATATGATATAATAATATTTAATTACATGACAGAATACTATTAGTTACATAAAATCTAAAATCTAAAAACTGTTGTAAAGTTGAAGGCTTTCATGGCCAGAATCCATAGGTTGTTGTGGGTTTTCCGGGCTTTGAGGCCGTGTTCTATAAGTATTTTCTCCTGACGTTTCGCCTCCATCTGTGGCTGGCATCTTCAGAGACCCTCTGAAGATGCCAGCCACAGATGCAGCTGAAACGTCAGGAGAAAATACTAATAGAACACAGCCTCAAAGCCCGGAAAACCCACAACAACCTATAAAAACTGTTACCAAATGCTACGATATGTTTAGCTGCATTAATAAGCCACCAAAGAAGAAACAGCTGTGCAATCACCTATCAAGCCTCCTCGAGGTCGCACACCCCTGCAACAGATGCCAGGGAGTCCTGCAGTATATCAAGAATAATTGTCTTGCTAATGTGGGCTACTCTAATGGGATTGGTGGGTGTGCTGCTGGGTTGCATCCACAGACTAAATGCATATTCTTCACGGAAGCAGCCAAAAGAAAAAATGCTTCTTCAGCCCTGGTCAGCAGAATTTTTCCCATCTCAGAGCTGGGCCAGAGGGGGGATGACTTGTGTGACCACATGGTGCAAAATAACAGGTCAGCAGGTGCTGTTCTTGCTCTCTCTCACACACACACCAGGTGTGCTGGAGGCTGGATATACTTTTATTCATTTTAAAAACTTTTTATTTGTGACTATATAGGTGAGTAATGCAGACATTTGGAAGCAAGTCAGCTTCATCTTAAAGCAACAGCAGAGGCCCAGACTAGGGCCATTTCCACACTAGACAGTTATAGTGCTATTATTCCACTTTCAACATCCTATGGAATCCTGGGGCTTGCAGTTTAGGGAGGGGCCTCAAAGGCCTGTTACCCTGATTTCTGGGGGTCCCGGGAGGGACACCTAAATAACCAAACAACAACACAACTTTGGGGAAAATTAGCTGGAGCACTCACTAAAGCTAGCGAGAGGCAGGGTAACTTAGCAGGAACTTGCAACCCAGCATCTACGTGGTCAGGTCAGTCAAGCAGTCAGACGATTTAAAATAGCAAAAACGATGTTTTATTAAATACAGACAAACATTAAAGACAACACAGTCACACAGATAACTAAGGAATCAGAGATTGACTTGGAATAGGGATTTTGAGAGGGAAATGAGTGATACAACACCTGTCTCGTAGTCCTGGGCTGTGAGAGCGAAGTTGGGGTACAATGAAGAAGCTCAGCGTGATTGGCTGAGGAGAGCCCGCCAAGCAGAGCGACGGCAAGGCTGGATGGAACTCGGGAGCAATCCGAGGATGGTCTCTGAATCAGGGGTTTTTACAGGGTGAATTGTGACTGCAGGCCATGCCTTACTCGGTGAGAACAATGCATTTTAGGCACAAGACAAAGCTTTGGAAAGGTCAGAATTTAGCATGATTGAATCAGAGCCAAATTAACAATAGTGTAGTGTAGCAGGTTGCCTGCTCGGGGCAGGGAGCCTTTGTTAGTATCGCGCATATGCAATGAGGTGTTTGCCGGAGAGGTCCCTGAAGCGACGAACCGGCTGTATCTGGCCTGCCTGGGCAGAGAATGGAATGTCCAGCAATTATCGGCCGTGCCTGTTTGCGTGCTTGTCCAGTGGCCTCATAAACACATAGAGTGGGGTGGCAGAGGAAAGCTGAATTTTTTGATATCAAAGTGATATCGAGTACTATCTCCAGGTAGGCCTAGACCGCAGTAACAGGCCCCTCCCTAAATTGCAAGCCCTAGGATTCCATAGGATGTTGAAAGTGGAATAATAGCGCTATAACAGTCTACTGCAGAAATGGCTATGATTTCTTGCAATACAGCTTTTTGGCTTTTGACCTTTTTTGTACTCTCTGGTAACAGCCATTGTATCAGTGCATCCTTTTTCATTCTTTTGGGAAGCTGTTTGTCTCTGGATATAGCAATTTTCACCAAGGTTGTTCCACAATTTTTTTTTATTTTTTTTAAAAAAGGGGGCATGGCTTGCTGAGATTGGGGTTTGAATGTGAGGGCAACTTTTTTTTCCTCTTTGAATTTCTTTCCTTTTGAATTATAGTGCCCCCTGTGATGGAGTTTTCTGGGCAAGATTTACTCAGAGGGGGTTGCCCTCCTCTGTGGCTGAGAGAGTGTGACTTACTCAAGGCCAACCAGTGAATTTCCATGGCTATGTGGAGATTTGAGCTCTGGTCTCTCATGTTAGTGTGCTATAGTGGATTGACTGTTGTACTACAACCATGGAGACTGGGCTTCAATTCCCCACTTGGATGTGGGAACCCACTGGGTGACCTTGGGCATGTCACACACTCTCAGCCTCAGAAAACCCCATGATAGAATCATCTTAGGACCGCCCTAGGTTGGAAATGACTTGAAGGTACACAACAGCAACAGAACAGAACAATAACTCTAAAGTCCTACTCCAACATTGAAATCACTACATCATACCACACTGGCTGATGTAGCATCTGGCCCCAAATCCATCCATCCATCCATCTATCTATCTATCTATCTATCTATCTATCTATCTATCTATCTATCTATCTATCTATCTATCTTCCTACCTATGTATTTTATAGCCTGCCTTTCTCCCATTTTAGTACCTAAGGCAGCTTACAAACTAAGCCATTTCCGCACTAGAGTGTTATAGCACTATCATTCCATTTTCAACATCCTATGGAATCCTGGGGTTTGTAGTTTCCCGAAACTGCAAACCCCAGGATTCCATAGGATGTTGAAAGTGGAACCATAGTGCTATAACAGTCTAGTGCGGAAATGGCCCTAGAGTAATACAACCTGATTCTGATTTGAAAATGGTAACTTAACAGCAGTTTAGAACACATTTGTAACAAGGTAAAGAAAATAACAGAGCTCCCTGATTTACTATGGAGAAGCTTTGCTGCTCATATTGAGGAGAAGTGGGTACCATGTTTTGCCATGGCTGATCTACCTTCTCCTTCTCAGAAGCCCATATGCTTTATTTGGGCTCTGGAAAGGAGTGGGGAAAAAATAGCCAATAGGATAGAACAGCCAATAGACGCTGGAGGAAAGGCTTCACTCACATCGGATATTAGGACAGAAAAGGAGGCTCCCAGTCATGCCAGCTTTCAGTTGGTCTTGAAGTTTCATCCTTGTCCTCTCTCTGTAGGCCCTTGAATAATAGAATGATAGTGCCTTTCCACACTACATTGTTATAGTGCTATTATTCCACTTTCAACATCCTGTGGAATCCTGGGGTTTGTAGTTTACTGAGGCCAAAGAGCTCTCTGGCTGAGAACTCTAAATGCCTCTCCCTAAACTGCAAACCCCAGGATTCCAGAGGATGTTGAAAGTGGAATAATAGCACTATAATAGTGTAGTACAGAAAGGCCTATAGAATCCTAGAGCTGGAAGACACCACAAGGGAAGCAAGGAATGGGATCCTTCTTACTTTCTGTTACTGAAGCATCAAAAGCTTTAAAAAAAGAAGGATCAAAAGGAAGGATCCTTCCCTTTAGAATGAAGGATCCTTTGGGGACGAGTCTTGTCTTTTGCTGTTAGGAAAAGTTTTAGAAGGTTCCTCCAATATGCAGCCTGGACAGGCTGCCAAGGAGACCCCAACCCTGCCTCAAACCCCTTACCTAACATGTTTGCTGTTCTCCAAGACATGGGCCAAGCTTTGGACTTCAGACAGATCGTCACATTACTAGTAGGCAAAAAGAGACGGAAGCATTATTCAAAGTTGTAAGGTTTCTGGATGAATGTGTTATGTTATTGAACCAAGGGCAAGTCAGTCACTAAAAATATACAAGTTACAGGTTGAGTTGAGTCAGTGCATCATTTATTGCTGTGTCAAGTCCAAGTCACTTCAGTGACTTGACTCCGACTTAAGTCCGAGTCAATTGATTTGAATCTATGTCACAGGCTATTAGCAGATGTAAGCAAAAAAGATGTGGCTTATTTCTATCCCAACAATTTGTCTTTGATGAGCAGATCCAGAATTGCCACTGAACAGGCCAAAGTATAGCACACGGCATTAAAAGACTCATCTTCCACAGTCAATTAGCTGTCAATTGCCTGTTTGAACAGAAAGGCTATCTATCCAATGATCTTTCTCTTTTCCACAACTTTATTGCTGGGGGACATGTAGCTGGATAACAGTCCATGTGAAAGGAATCTAGGAGTCTTGGTGAACCACAAGCTGAACATGAGTCAGTGGTGTGATGCAGCAGCCAAGGAAGCCAACGCCATTCTTGGTTGCATCAATAGGAGTATGGTGTCTAGATCAAGGTAGGTAATAGTACCACTCTATTCTACTTTGGTTAGACCTCATCTGGAATACTTGGTCCAGTTCTGGGTACCTCATTTCAAGAAAGATGTTGACAAGCTCAAGAGTGTCCAGAGGAGGGCGACCAAAATCATGAAGGTCTGGAAGTCATGCCCTGTAAGGAGTGGCTTAGGGAGCTGGGGATGTTTAGTCTGCAGAAGAGAAAATTAAGACGGATCATGATAGCCATGTTTAAATATTTGAAGGGATGTCATGTCGAGAAGGGAGAAGGTTTGTTTTCTTCTGGTCCAGAGACTAGGACAAGGAGCAATGGATTCAAGCTGCAGGAAAGGAGATTCCACCTGAAGAACTTCCTGATGGTCAGAGCTATCTGGCAGTGGAATATGCTGCCTGGGAATGTGGCGGAGTCTCCTGCTTCTTTGGAGGTTTTTAAGCGGAGGCTGGATGGCCATCTGTTGGGAGTGCTTTGATGTGTGTTCCTGCATAGCAGGGGGTTGGACTGCATGGTCACTGTGGTCTCTTCCAACTCTGTGATTCTATGATTCTATGATTCCTACTGCCTTTCTTAGTCATCACAATGCATCCAAAGTATGATATCTTCAGTTTAGTTATTTTGGTCTCTAACGAGAATAAAACCTTGATTTGCTCTGGGAGTCATTTAGTTATCTATTTTGGCAGTCCGTGTTATCCATAAATCTCTCTACCAGCACCACAGTTGGGGTCACTTCTGAATAAAAATGCTTAGAATTCTGCTGGAAAAATCTTTCTGAATCAGGATAGCAGACAAGCATAAAATAGCTGAACTGGAGAAGCAAGCAGAAGGTCAAGCATGTAACCAAGGACAGGGGACAGGAAAAGAGGAAAAGCCTGGATCTTAAAACAGTCAAAGATAAGGCAGAAAGTAAGACGTGCCAAAGATAAAAAGACTACGGTGTAGGTAATTCACAAAGCAGTTTGTTGGCCAGCGTGCAAGTGACTTGTTCCTCATGCCTTTGGAGGGAGGGAGGTGTTGGTGGAAGGCTGGAAGAAATGGAAACAAAAATCAGCAGGGGTTGTTCTAATGGACTTCCTTCCATGTCTGGTAAAACTGTGGGGAAAATTCTGATGTCTGGATAGGAAAACCTCGTACCTTAGGATTTGAAAGGACCCAAACAATTTCTTTTAAAACGTTTTTTATTAAATTTTCTTTTCCAATTCTTGCAAACCTTTTTGGAAGTTTGATATTTTGGGCTGCAAGGATGAACTGAGAACCAGCATGATGTCATGGTTTTATTGTTGAACTATGGGCCGTTCTGCATTACATTGTTATAGTGTTATTATTCCACTTTCCACATGCTGTGCAATTCTGGGGTTTGTAGTTTACTGAGGCCAAAGAGCTCTCTGGCTGAGAATTGTAAAGACCCCTCCCAAAACCGCAACCCCCTAGATTCCATAGGATGTTGAAAGTGAAATAATAGCACTATAACACTGTAGTGAGGAAAGACTCTGACTCTGGGAAACCCCCATTTAGCCATGGAAACTCAGAGGGTGAAGCTGGGCAAGCCACACTGTCTCAGCCTCAGAGGACGGCAATGGCAAACCTCCTCTGAACAAATCTTGGCAAGAAAACCCTGAGATAACTTAGCCTTAGGGTTTCCATAAGTCAGAAACTACTTGAAGGCAGATGATAACAGCAAAAGGATGAACTATGAAACATGACTGTCGTGAAAAATGTGAAGTGTGGTTGGCATTCTATACTTATTTCTAGGGTACCTTTCACACCATACAAGTACAGTCAGCCTGCCACATTTGTGGATTTCACTTTCACAGATTTGATTATTTCTGAGTTTCCCCAACCCCTGACCCCCACTCCATCTCAAGCGCTGCTTTTCCAGAGAAACCTTCCCTCTTGCAGCCCTTTAAAAACCTGCCTCTGGCCCTTCTTCTCCACCTACCGCTACCTGGCCAACTAAGGATGGATTGTATCCTGATTTCTCAGCACCACAAACTCTCTCTGGATGTCCTGACACACACACACAAGGAAGGAGATGGGCAAGAGAGAGGAAGTATAGGTGCTGACCCACACCCATTTCCTCTTCTTTCTGTTACTGTAGTTTCTAGTCCTGGCGTGTGGTCTATTAGATATCATTTGATATCAAGAAATTGACCATCACAAACCGTTCCTCTCCATGTGCTTGCGAGGCCCCCAGACAAGCATGCACACGGACACGGCCGAAAATAGCTGAACAATACAAGATAAAATCCAGGCAGGCCAGTAATTGCCGGACTGCAGCTTCAGGAGACCTCCAGGCAAGTACACTTTAAAACCACATTATGTATGCACGCAGCGTACAAAAGGCTCCCTCCCCCGAGCAGGCAGCCTGACGAGCCGAATATCCAACTGTCAAGCACTCCTCGTTTGCAAACTGTCTGCGCTATTGACAACTCTGTCATAATTCAATCATGCTAAATACTGACCTTTCGGAGGCTTTGTATCCAGCCCAATACCCATTGTTTTCCCTGGGAACGGACTAGCCTACAGGCACATTTTCCCCTATAAGACCCCCTGATTTTGAACGCTTCTTCGGATCGCTCCTGGCTTCCATCCCGCCTTGCTGCCGCTGCGTTCGCTGAGCCTTCCCCTCAGCTTCCACGTGCTGAGAATCTCCGCTCCAACTGACTTTTCTTCTGGCTACCTGGGCTTCAGGATCAGGTGTAGTATTTCCCCAAAAAAATCCCTCTCAAAAACCTCTATCAAACTCCTACCTTTCTTTCATTAGGTCTGTGTGAGTGATTGCATACATACGTTGTGATTGTATTTCAAAATAAATAAAACAATTGTTATTTAATTCGGTTTGATTATTGACTCGGCCTGACCCTGTAAACATTGGGTCCAAGATCTCGCTAGGTTGCCCTGCCTCTTTCATTGCTATAGCTTGTACTCTTGCTAATTCCCGTTCCCCAGTAATTGGAGCACATTGAGGTGTCCCTCACAGGACCCCAGAAATCAGGGTAACATTTCCCTGACCTGGTTTCAACCCTGGGTGCTCACTCTCCTCACCATGTTACCCTGTGTGTTGGGGGTCCCGGGAGGGATGCCCAAATAACCAAATGAAAACACAAGTTGGGGGAATTTAGCTTGAGCACTCTCTCGGCTAAACGAGAGGCAGGGTAACGTTAGCAAGGATCTTTAACCCTGTGTATACAGCGTCAGGTCAGAGAGCAGCTAGACAAGGTTTTAAAGCAACAGATAATATTTTATTAAAGACAAGAAACACGAAAGACAAAACATACACTAACTAACGGAGAAACAGAAACGGAGAGCTTTTCGGGAAAGGCAATACGACACCTGGTCTCGTAGTCCTGGAGAGAAGTGGGGTTCCGGGAGAGAAAGCTCAGCATGGTTCGCCAAGGGGAGTTTCCTTAGACAACCGGGAGCAAGGCAGGATGGAAGTCCAAAGTAGTCCGAAGACGTCCCAAAAGTGGGGACCTTTTATAGGGTGGATTTTACCTACAGGCTATGTTATGCTCAGTGAGAACAAAGGAAATTTGGAGTTGGACAAAGGAGTTGGAAAAGGTCAGATTTTGCATGATGAGCTTAGCTCTTAATGACAATAGCGTGGCCAGTTCGTTGATAGCCCAATACAAAGGAATGGCTCGGCTCTTGGCAGTGCGGCTTTGTGTGGATATGCGCCGAGCAAAGCCAGTTTGCAGGGAGGTTTTTCCCTAAAGCAACGGAGAGGCTTAAGTTGCCTGCCTGAAAGAGGTTTTGGAATGTACAACCATTAACGGCCACGCCCCAGACGTGCTTGTCCGGCGGACCTCTGCAAACAAGTGGAGTAGGGTGGCAGGGAAAGGTCAAGCAAAGGCCAAATTGTTTGATATCAAAAGGATATCTAGTGCTCTCACCCGACATATCATAACCGTGATAACAACCATGCCCCTGCCCCCTTCCCACAGACACACACGTATACATTTATTTGCTAATTTTCCACTTTTGCAGGGGTCCTGTACCCCTAATCCTAGCAAATGTGGAGGGCCAACTGTAAAGCACTTTGATACAATTCTAGCTGCCATGGCTGCATCCTATGGAATCCTGGCATTTGTAGTCTGGTGAGGAACTAGAGCACACTGGCAAGAGAGTTCTAAGTATCCCCTCCTACACTAGAAATCCCAAGATGCCATAGGATGGAACCATGGCAGTTAAAATGGAATTATAGCACCATAATTGTCAGTACAGTGATGCTTACGCCAGAGTGACTGTACTTAGGAATGTTACAATAATAAATGTTATTTACAGTATCCTCCAGTGGCTGAAAGAGGGATAGAATCATAGAATCATAGAAATGTAGAGTTGGAAGAGACCACACAGGCCATCCAGTCCAACCCCCTGCCATGCAGGAACACCCTCAAATCAATCCCGACAGATGGCCATCAAGCCTCTGCTTAAAAACCTCCAAGGAAGGAGACTCCACTACATTCCGAGGCAGCAGATTCCACTGCCGGACAGCCCTGACTGTCAGGAAGTTCTTCCTGAGGTTCAGATGGAATCTCCTTTCCTGCAGCTTGAATCCATGGCTCCTTGTCCTGGTCTCTGGAGCAGCAGAAAACAAGGCCCCTCCTTCCTCTACTTGGCATCCCTTCAAATATTTAAACATGGCTATCATGTCCCCTCTTAACCTCCTCTTCTGCAGACTAAACATACCCAGCTCTCTAAGTCTATCCCCATAGGGCATGGCTTCCAGGCCTCTCACCATTTTGGTCGCTCTCCTCTGGACTTGCTCCAGCTTGTCAATATCCTTCTTGAATTGGGGTGCCCAGAACTGGACACAGTATTCAAGATGGGGTCTAACCAAAGCAGAGTAGAGTGGTACCAGTACCTCCCTCGATCTAGACACCATACTCCTGTTGATGCAGCCGAGAATTGCATTGGCTTTCTTGGCTGCCGCATCACACTGCTGACTCATGTTCAGCTTGTGGTCTATGAAGACTCCTAGATCCCTTTCACACGTACTGCTATCCAGCCACGTGTCCCCCATCCTATATTTCTGTATTCCATTTTTTCTACCTAAGTGTAGGACCTTACATTTCTCTCTGTTGAATTTCATTTTGTTCATCCTGGCCCAGCTCTCCAATCTATCCAGGTCATTTTGAATTTTGATCCTGTCCTCTGGCGTATTAGCAACCCCTCCCAATTTGGTGTCATCTGCAAATTTGGTGAGCATGCCCTCTATTCCTTCATCCAAGTCATTGATAAAAATATTGAACAGCACTGGGCCTAGGACAGAACCCTGTGGCACCCTACTAGTCACTTCTCTCCAGGATGAAAAGCAGCCATTCGTGATCACCCTTTGGCTTCGGTCGGTCAACCAATTACAAATCCAAATAACAGTAGCCCTGTCCAGCCCACATTTTACTAGTTTCTTTGCAAGAATGTCATGGGGAACTTTGTCGAAGGCCTTACTGAAATCAAGGTATGCTACATCCACAGCATTCCTTTCATCTATCAAGCTAGTAACTCTATCATAAAAAGAGATAAGATTAGTCTGGCATGACTTATTTTTGAGAAATCCATGTTGACTTCTCGTGATTACCGCGTTGCTTTCTAAGTGATTAGAAACTGACTGCTTAATGATCTGCTCCAGGATCTTTCCGGGTACTGATGTCAGGCTGACTGGGCGATAATTATTTGGGTCCTCTTTTTTTCCCTTCTTGAAGATGGAGATAACATTTGCTCTCTTCCAGTCTGCTGGAACTTCTCCTGTCCTCCAAGATTTCTCAAAGATTATAGCAAGCGGTTCCGAAATGACCTCTGCCAGCTCTTTTAATATCCTAGGATGCAATTCATCTGGCCCTGGAGACTTGAATTCATCCAATGTGGCCAGGTATTCCTGTACCACCTCTCTACCTATTATGTGCCTCATTTCCTCTGCTTCCTCCCCTGCTCCCCAACCGCCAGGTTGAGTGCTTGTATCCTTCTGGGAAAAAACGGAGGCAAAGAAGGTGTTAAGTAGCTCTGCCTTTTCTCTCCCCCCTGTGAGTAATTCGCCATCTTCTCTGCGCAGCCACCCTACTGTCTCCTTCTTTTTCCTTTTGCTGCGGACATATTTTAAAAAAACCCTTTTTATTGTTTTTAATGTCTCTGGCCAGCCTAAGTTCATTCTGTGCTTTAGCCTTTCTGACTTCCTCCCTACATCTCCTAGCTACTTGCTATGTTTCTTCTACTTAGGCATCACAGTAGGCATGACAGTTGCAGTCTCAGGGAGTTTCTTCTTGGATGGCTTTAAAAGAGGACAAGATGACTATTTGGGAGTATTTGGGAGAAGAGTACTGAATTATTTCTCACTTTTCTAATTTGCCTCCTCTTTAACAGTTGGACCGGCCATTTTCTTCTTGCTCTGATCCCTTTTATCACTGGTACTGAAGTCAAGAAACAGAAAAGTTCCTGAAGCAACCCAAGGTAAGAAGTAGGAGAAGCAGAAATTCAATGTCCTTTAATATGCATAAAGCAGGTGTGGACAATGGCCGCTTCCACACTAGAGTGTTATAGCACTATGATTCCACTTTCAACATCCTATGGAATCCTGGGGTTTGCAGTTTCGGGAGGGGCCACCTGGCCCCTCCCGACACTGCAAACCCCAGGATTCCATAGGATGTTGCAAGTGGAATCATAGTGTTATAACACTCTAGCGCGGAAGCGGCCAATGTGCGGCTCCTGCATCTGCTGCCTAACAGACTCCCTAGACCACCATTTTGGGGTTAAAAAAAAAAGACAATGTGGACAACCTCTTCAGAAAAGCTGTAGGAATGATAGTTCACCTTTAAAATAAGTTGTAGTGGCACGGTTAGCATCAAAACAAAAAGTGCAAATTCCAGTCATTTCTGTTGTTTGTTTGTTTCACACGCTGCCTTTCTCCCAGCCTGGGATTCTAGGCAGCTCTCATAAGCACACCCTCCAATTGTCCTGATTTGGCAAAGATGGTTCCAATTAAAACCCTGTCATCCTTCTGTTGAGGTTAAAAAGTTTTCCAAGGATTTAGTGTTTTGTATCTGATTTCCTAAGCAATTCTAAACAAGCCCTTCTGCCTTCTTGCAAGAACTGTGTCAAAAGTCAATTAAGATAACTGCCGGAGAACATGTGCATGTTTACAGAAAAATGTTAGAATGATCTGTTCTCTGTTCTCCTGTCTTGTTTATGGCCATTTCCGCACGACAGTCATAGCACGATGATTCCACTTTCAACCTCCTATGGAATCCTGGGGTTTGCAGTTCCGGGAGGGGCCAGCTGGCCCCTCCCAGAACTGCAAACCCCAGGATTCCATAGGAGGTTGAAAGTGGAATCATCGCGCTATAAGAGTGTCGTTCAGAAATGTTCTATATTAAGCAACTTGTGTACATTTTCTTTCTTTTTGGAAGCTCCATAAAAGTCCTGATGTTTCAATTAAACTTTGTCCATCTGATCAGACTATTGTTGCAGTCAAGCCTACAGCAGAGGCTGAGAAAATGTTCCATTTTGGCCAAGAATAAGTGTGTGTGTGTGTGGGTGTGTGGGTGTGACTCCCTCCCAACCTGATTCAGGGCCCAGAAGCACCTCCATGTTTATATACCTGGGAAACAAGTGTGGACTGATATTTTGGTCACTTGTAGCATAGGAATTTAGACACCTCACATGGGCATACCATCCAACTGTCCTGATTTGGCAAAGACAGTCCCAATTAATACTCTGTCATCCTTGCATTTCAGCTGGTTTTAAAATGTCCCAGTTTCTGTCTTCCACTTCCACTTTTCCCCTTTTGTCCTCAGCAATGATTGCTGCAAACTGAAGTCAAAGTACAGTCATCCCTCCATATTTGCGGGCTTCACTTTTGCAGATTTGATTATGCATGGATTATTTGCTGTCACCTCTGATGCCTCCCTATGCCATTTTTAATAGTGACTGCAAGCCTCATGAGACTGAGAAACTGTGAACGGGGCTTGTAAGTCCCTCTTAAAAATGGTGTGGGGCAGCAGTGGAGGTGGCAGGAAGCCCCACCTGTCATGAGCTGAATTCACACACACAAATGGAACAGTGCTTAAACACTATTTATTAGGAGCATGATATGTTGTACAGGACTTCAGTGAGTGAACTGGAGGCAATTAGCAAGATCCAAAACATAAAATACAAAGAGTACATCTTCCCACCGGCAAGAGACCTTGAAGTCTTGGTGCAGCCTGGCTAAGCTTATCAGTGCATTCCTAGCTTTTGTTTATATAATGGTCTCTGGTTCTCATACCTTGGCCCTTTTCGCACGGGCCTTCTCTCGCGCGACAGCCCCGTGAGCCTCGCGGGAGTAGGAGCGTCGCTCCGCATGACGCACTCCCACTTCCGCCGGGCTCACGGGGCTGAAGCGGCGCGAGCGTCGGGTTTTTTGATTTTCGCTTCGAAGCGAAAATCACCCGCGCTCGCGCAACGCTCCTGGTGCCCGCGCGCACTTACCTCTTGTGCGGAGCGTCGGGGAGCTGGCCAGGTCGCGCTTCCTTCCCTCCGCCCCTGCGGAAGGAAGGGACGGGGCGGGGCGCTAGCGCGACGGACGCAACATGTCCTGCTTTGCGCGCATGCGTGCGCGCAGGGGGCGCAGATGCGATAAGCTCCTTTCTTGCATGCGAGCGGGGGGATGGACAGGACAGGCTCCTTTCTCTCGCGCGTGGGGAGGGATGGATGGGACAGGCTCCTTTCTCGCGCGCGCGGGGGGGATGGACAGGACAGGCACCTTTCTTGCACGCGCGGGGGGATGGACGGACGCGCGAGCCGCCTCCGGGAGGCTGCCGCTTCCCCGCTCGTTCCTTCACCTGCGGAAGGAAGGAGGGGGAAGCGGCAGCCTCCTGGAGAAGGCTTCTTGCGTGAGCCGCCCTCCTCCGTCGCGCGAGCGCCAGCGCTGCGAAAAGGGCCCTTGTTACAAGCAAGCTGCTACTTAACTCCTACTACATATCCCATTACTAAAATATGGAGGGCTACCCGACACCACCAGCCCCCACTTCTGCTCTGTGAAGGAACCTTGATGCCTCAAAGGAATCCATGGTGATCTGAATATGGTGATCGTACTTTTTTGTATGTGAAATATGGTTTGGGAGGGCCTAGAGTTATTCATGGTTTTTCAACTTTCACAGGGCTCTTGTGCCCCTAACCTCAGCGAATGTGGAGAGATTACTGTATAAAGTAATTTGCACTCCATTAACTGGGGCAGGGGAACGAGAGGAGGAGGTGAAATCTTGCCCTTCCCTGTAGGCTCAGGGAAAGCAAACTGCTTCAGCCTCTCCCAGGTTGTAGTTTCTTCCTTATTAATATCTTTTGCTGTCACACTCTGACATTGCTTGGCCATGTACGTCCCAGTTTTGATCGGTGAAATGTTGGAGGATATATGCTACAGCTTCATCCCTGATGGTACTCGTTCCAGAAGTATCTTATGAACATTCTTCACACTCTGTCCCTCATGCCCTACAGCTGATGCTCAGCTTCTCTGTCTCCTGCTCTCCCATCTTTCCCAGAATATCCTGCTGAAATTTGTGGCCCTTCCACATGACAAAATCAGAGCACTGTCATTCCACCTTAACTGCCATGCTTGCATCCTATGGAATCCTAGGACTTATAGTCTGAGTATGGGCTAGAGATCTCTGACTGGGAGTTCTAAGTAGCTCATGACGATAAAGATGGCTACACTGAGGCTATCATAGTGTGGATGTATCATGAAGTGATGTGACTCGTTGGAGAAAATGATAATGCTCTGTAAAGTGGAAAGCAGGGAGCCCCAGTGGCGCAGTGATTAAATGCTGGTATTGCAGCCACAGCGTTGTGAGATCAATCCTGCAAGGCTCCAGGTTGACCTTCTATCCTTCTGTAGGTTGGTAAAATGAGTATCCAGATTGTTGGGGGCAATGAGCTAACACGTTGTAAACTGCTTAGGGAGTGCTTTGCACTGATAAGTGGTATAGAAATATAACTGCTAACAGTAGCAAAAGAGAAAGATGTCACTATGGGTGGTTTGATTCAAACAAGGGAGCCATGGCCCTGAGTTTACAAGACCTGTAAACAAAAGCAGTTAATCATTGGGGGTCTTGGGCCATTTCTTCCCTACACTGGCCATTTCCACACTACACTCTTATAGCGTGATTATTCCACTTTCAACATCCTATGGAATCCTGGCGTTTGCGGTTTAGGGAGGGCCGTCCGGCCCCTCCCTAAACCGCAAATGCCAGGATTCCATAGGATGTTGAAAGTGGAATAATCACGCTATAAGAGTGTAGTGTGCTATTATTCCTCTTTCAACATCCTGTGGAATTCTGGGGTTTGTAGTTTACTGAAGCCAAGGAGCTATCTGGCTGAGAACACCTCTCCGTAAACTGCAAACTCCAGGATTCCATAGGAGGTTGAAAGTGGAATAATAGCACTATCACAGTGTAGTGGAGGTTGTAATGTCAAATAACAACATTAAACTACTAGTCCCAGGCTGCTACAGTCATAGCAATTAAGTGAAATCATAGCACTATAACTGTGTAGTATGAAAGGACCCCTGACATTTGCTACAAAAATAAACAACATGTTTTTGGAAAGATACACTGTTATTCCAGACCAAAGATGTCCCTTTGATGCAGGACTTGGAGCCTCTTGTTGGTTAGCAATTTGGAATTGTTTATTTCCACAGACTATGCCCGCTGTCTTCTCTCACTCCAGATGCCTTTCTGAGGCTTTCTTCTTGTTTTGAATGCCCTCTGACAGGCAGACTTCATCACCTGGAGAGAAAGCAAGCGTGCACTTGCTAAGAGGTGGCTTCCTTCTTTTCCTGGAGCTGTCAGACTTATGAAGGCAGCCTGGCCCTTTAATTAGGCCAGGCTGGGAGTTGCTCAGTTCCTTTACTTCTGGCACTGAGGAAGCAGAGATGTAACTGCTACAGCAGCAGCACCGAGGAAGCCAGTACTAGAGAGAGTCTGCAGCAGAGAGGGAGCGAGTATGTATGAGCAAGCGATTGCACAGGAAAACAGGGCATCTGCCAATTTTCCCCTTGGAAGGGTAAGGAAGAGCTCAGAGGTTGGAGAAAACTAGGCTCCTGCTTAGTCTTGATGGAAGGAGGAGCCCATCCAGAAATGTGCTGATTTTTTTTTTCCATCCCAAACCAGGCTGGTTAAGACTGCAGAGTGTGTGTGTCATTCCCCAGGTAAGCCCTGAACAAGCCAGTTGTGTTGGGTAACTTAGTAAAGGCAGCAAATGAATGGGCTCTTTTAGACACAGCAATTGTATGGGGCTGTGGGGGTGGGTGGGGTGGGAATAATTTGAGGAAGGTTGAAGGTAGCTGGCCGGTCCCCAAGCAAGGAATAAGTTATCTTACTAGGATTGCCCCTCCTTTTTTTAAAAAAATAAGTCATCATTTGCTTCGTTGCAAAGTGGATTTTCCTGATTTGTCCAAATGACCGAGAAACCCACATTGCAGACGTGACCCACATTTTTGTGAATGGGAAGGAAAGCAAAGGGGAACAGGGAATACCAGACATTTCAGCTCTGTTGGCAAGTGCTCCTTCTGCTGCTGCATCGCAGGCAGACCTGCACTTATGTATTGAACATGTGCCATATTAATTATTTACTGTAACTCCTCATAATGTATTAGGAAATGTTCTTGACTCTCTTTTGTTAAAAGTCCCTAACGGGAGGCTCATGGGACTGGCTCAATAGTGATCCTCAGCTCCATGGTTGCTGAAAAAGGGAAACAATCCCAGGTTCTAAAGCTATCAAGTCTAGTGTTTAGGGGGCTGGAGAGCTGCCCCAGCACATGGTTTATCGGGCTGAAGTTTGCATATGGTCAGAGGCTTAGGAGTTTTACTAAAAGTGACAAAGGCTAAGTGGCCTTGGACCTAACTGTCCATGGAAAAAGGGAAAGGTATTCTTATTTCTATGTCTCATTCTCAAGCTGCAAAGTATCACACACCCAAATTACTCCAGTGGGGTCTGATTTTAGTTTGAGGACCCGCTATCCTTAAAATTTAAATGCCCTCTTTCTGATGGATTGGAAAGTCTGGGAACAGAGTGTGAATCCCAGCAGGAGGTTTGGTCTTAATGCTAACTTGTCTTTTATAATGGCATGTGTCACTGGATCCGATATTCAGTTTCTCCCTTTTTAAAACTCCAGTTCTGGACAGGCATGAGGGTTCTGTAGGTGGGTGTGAGCATTTGGTTAGTGCAAGAATTTGGATGGTGTAATCAGCTTTCTCAAAAGTTGTGGGAAGGAGGACAAATAGGAGTGGGGCTTAGTGTTTTGAGGGCAGTCTCAGGGCAGCTAGTGAAGTGTGTCAGATAATCCCTCGTTAGAGTAATGTCCTTATGTCACAATCCTGGAAAGAAAAATCTCTTCAGTTTGCTCTGTTGGCTTATTGTTCCTGGCACTACTCTGTTTCGCACCTGCCTACCCAGAAGCTGAGCTGGATCCCTTGCTCATTAGGTTTAACTACTTGTGGCATCATTGTGAGTACTTGACAGTTCCTTGGATTTTTCCTGCAGGTACGGACTTCTTCTTGTCTCCATCTCTTTGCATTCTTGGTTGGCTGAGTGGTGGTTTATAAAACCACAGCTTAATGGGAACCTAAGGGATCAGCTGAAAGTGCTTTGACAGGTTTCTGCTTCAGAAGATAAGCTGGTGCGGACCTGATTCTAAATGTGTATAATTTGTATAATACAGAAGTGTCTTGATGATCATGCAATGATTAGTAGGAACCAGCGTGGGTTTCTTAGGAACAAATCCTGCCAAGCTAACCTTACATCTATTATTTTAAAAAATCAGGTCACTAGTTTAGTTAATGGTGGGAATGCTGTGGATGTCATTTATCTGGATTTCTGCAAAGCAATTGATAAGATTCCCCATGATATTTTGATAAGCAAACTGACTAAATTTGGAATAAATGGAAACACCATCATTGTGGGAAAACCATGCTCAAAGACTAGTTATTGGTGGTTGGAAGCTGGCCTGAAGCAGATTGCTCTGGGGTTCTGTCTTAAGGCCAATACTCTTCAATATTTTTTTTTAATCAATGATTTAGTTGGGTATGTGTGGAAAGAATCCTTTGTAGATGATACAGAACTGGGAGGAGTAGCTAACACACTGGAAGATAGGAATAGAATTCAAAAAGACCTTGATAAATCAGAAAACTGGGCTGCAATCAATATAATGAAATCCAATGGCACCAAATGCAAAATTCTACTTTAGGCCACAAAATCAAATGCACAGGTATAGGATGGGGGATACTGGGGTCAGCAGTACTACATGTCAAAGGGATCTTGGAATTATTGTTGATCATAAGTTGAACGTGAGCCACCAGTGTGCTGCTGCACCAAAGAAGGCAAATGCTACCTTAGGGCCTTTCCACACAACACTGTTATAGTGCTATTATTCCACTTTCAACATCCTATGGGATTCTGAGGTTTGTAGTTTACTGAGGCTGAAGAGCTCTCTGGCTGAGAATTCTAAAGGAATCCACCCTCCCCAAACTGCAAACCCCAGGATTCCAAAGGATGTTGAAAGTGGAATAATAGCAGTGTAACAGTGTAGTGTGGAAATGGCCTTAGTCTTCATTAACAGAAGCATAGATTCCAAGCTGAAGAAAGTAACAGTATCCCTATATTCTGTGCTGATCAGGCTTTGTGTGGAGTACTCTGTTTAGTTCTGGGCACCTCGTTTTAAGAAGGATTTAGACATGTTGGAGTGAGTTCAGAGAAGGGCAATGAGGATGATAAGAAATATGGAGAACAGAACATATGAGGAGTTGAAGGAGTTGGGCATATTCAGCTTGTTGGAAAGAATGCCGAGGAGTGACGTGATTGCCTAAATACTTCAAGGGCTGCTACAAAGAGGAAGGTGCAGGCTTGTTCCCTTTTGCTTCAGATAGCAAAAGTAGGTCTAATGGTTTCAAGTTATGGGAGGATAGATTTTGATTGAACATTAGAAGGAAGCTCTTGACAGTGAGAACGGTTTGGCAATGGAACCAATTGCTTAGAGAGAAGATAACCTTTCCTTCTCTGGACATCTGAAACAAAAGAGCTGGGCAGCCACCTGTGGGGGATGCTGTAGCTGGAAATCCTGCGTTGAGCAGAGGATGGGACCTGATGGCCAATAGAGCCCCTTCCAACTCTACAATTCTGTGATCAGCAGTGGTTGGGACATCCAGAGCATGCTTCGATCAGTACCTCCAAGGAAGCAGGCTATGCCCGTTACTGTTAATTTTTTTTGCAATAATAATTTATTTCATTTATGTCCTGCCTTTTCCTCAATACATCCACAGCAAGAGCAATAAATGAGATGAAATAGCAGAAGCACCAGAGTTTGGTGTCATGTCTTGCTGGAAATGAAGCAGTGATGATGCGTAAGGGAGCAATGACAGATTAAGGAAGGTTTTTGTACCACTGTGGGGCCAGTGCAAAGCAAGCCCCGCTCCTGGCACTAGTCTTGTACCATTTCCGCACTAGACTGTTATAATGCTATTATTCCATTTTCAACATCCTGTGGATTCCTGGAGTTTGCAGCTCACTGAGGCCAAAATGCTCACTGTCTGAGAATTCTAAATACCCCTCCTTAAACTGCAAACCCCAGGGTTTCGTAGGATGTTGAAAGTGGAATAATGGCACTATAACAGTCTAGTGCGGAAATGGCCTTGGCATTAATGTTCCTGGTATCAGGCTTATCTAGAACATCTCCATGGTCATTGAGGAAACCTGTTGTTTAAATAACAAATTGTCAGCCATCCTAGTGACAGGGTCTCTTGTGACTGTAACTTGCACAGTCCTGGCCTCAAAAACCATACTCCACATTCTGTTGTTTTGTGATTTATTTAGATTGCATCTTGGATTATGCCGTTAGTAGCAACCAGATAAGTTAGCAGGTCATTTAATAGTTAGAAGGACTGTCATGTAGACCTCCTCTTGAAGCAGATTTGATTTCTGTTGTGCCAGAGGACACAACTAAGGCAGATAGATGAAAATCACAGGGGAACAGATGTCTATTGAAGGTCAGGAGAATCTCCTGAACAGAAAGAGCTCTTTGACGTCATGATACAAATGGCCGTGGGATGTGATAGGCTCTCTTCCATCCGAAGTATTTAAGCAGAGGCTGGATGGCCAAGAATACTCTGGTTGTACTGTAGAGTCCGCACCGAGCAAGGGGATGGACTCATTGACCAGCAGGGTTACCTAGAACTCTGTGATTTATTCTCCTTCTGCGGAGGAGCAAATGCACACAGAACACTGAAACTTCACGCTCGGAGCACTTGCAACTCTGCCCTTCATCCCACCGAAGTTAGTGGACATTTTGCTCATGCATCTCAAAATTGTAACAGGTAGACAGTTGGTTGTTTTTGAAAAACAAAAGCTAAATTGTGAACAAGACCCACATGTCACAGTAACTTAACACAGCCATAAATCTGTTGAAAATGCAGAGCTGTGGCTAAAGGCATTTGTGCATTGATGTGCTCATTGTGGGTCCGTGCTATCTCCAAGGAACTCTGTATGATTTCTTCCAGGAACAGATGTGGAAATGGTGTCCCCATCCTGAATTTTCTACCATCAAATTTCATGTCTTTTACTTGGAAAAAAGTAAAATTCCACAAATATGGCAGCAGGTGTCATAAATATGGCACAAAATTCCACAAATATGGCAGCAGGTGTTTTAGAACACAGATCTTGCTTTGCAGGATCAGACCAAGGTTCAATTAGTCCAACATTCTATTTCCCATATGAATAATTCTTCTGAGAACTTGCAAGTGGGGTATGAAGGTGTCTGTTTTCTCATGCTTTGTGCCCAGCATCTGGTATATTGCCTCTGACCATGGGAGCTCTATTTATTAGTGTTAAAAAACTCCTAGTGGACATACACACAGAGGATAGATTTAATCTGCTTTTTAAGCCATCTAAGTTATTGGGCAGCAGCCCAACCTGCGCTAATGAATTCCATAAGTTAATTGCATGGTGTGTAATTAATGTCTCTCTGACATTGAGATGTTTATGGGTCTTGAGCACTGTGAAGGAAAGAATTTGGGAGTAAACTGAGGAAAGGGGAGAGTGGGAATAGGGATGAACAATATCACTTCTCTCATCTATACTTCATCCTAATGAAGAAGGTTTTCCATAAACAAAATGGCTTCTAAATAGTTTACATCCTTCCCTAAAGCCAGTGTGGTATAGCACACTCTCCAACTGTCCCAATATGTCAGGGAAAGTCCTGATTAATCCTCTCCCATCCCACTTTTTCAGCTGCTTTTAAAATGTCCCAGGTTGTCTCTGCTTCTCTCACTTTCCCCCTTTGTCCTCAGCATACTTCAGCTGCTGCAAACTGAATTCAAAGTGCAAAAATAGTTTGTCCTCAGTTAACTTAATGGCGATGGGGAGAGTAGAGGAAGGAGCAAATTCTCGCCTTTCACAGTATCCTCAAGCAAAAACAAACCGCTGCAGCCTCTCCCCGTTTGTGTGTTCTTCCTCATTAATAACTTCAGCCATCTTGACCAGGTTCTGAGGTTGTTTGATCACATGTTCCCTGGCTTTTATCTGTAAAATGTTGGAGAGTATGTAATGCCTAACTTAACATTGATTTGGAAAAAAAACCCAGACACACATCCCCAGCAGGATAAAGCTGCAGGGGAAAATTCGCCTCCATAAATTTCAAGAAAGGAGTTTGCCAATAGATTCAGATACTTATTTAGGTAGATGCAGTGCTGAATAGTATGGCTCCTTTTGGCACAGTGGTTAGTGCCGGTACTGAAGCCACAAGGTTGTGAATTTGATCCTGCTGGGCTCCAGGTTGACTCAGCCTTCTATCCTTCCACAGGTCAGTAAAATAAGTACCCAGTTTGTTGGGGGCAGTTAGCTAAGACATTGTAAACTGCTTAGAGAGCACTCAGCTAATAAGCGATATAGAAATACACATGCTATTACTTCATTGCTCAGAGTTTCCTGGCAAACAGACAATTGCACCACATCCTTATATAAATTTCAAACATTTGTTCAATTTGGTTTGAAGAAAAAGTGGGTCTTGGAAATCAAAAGAGTAGCTCCAACACCAGAACCGAAGACTACTGTTTTGAGGGCTAATAACATTGGCTACCTAAGTGTGTGCCACTTGTTTAACCTGTTTCTGTAATGTGGAGAGAAACACATTGGGCTCAGAGGCCAATTTTCAGGTGTTAGGATGCTTCAAGAGTCATAGAGCTTGTTGAAAATGTCACCCAAAGCTCCCCACCCATAAAAACTGACTAAACAGTAGCCAGTGGGGTCATTAGGGTTGCTGTCACCCAGTGGTAACTCACAGTGTCACTCCCATAGAACCTTTTCTATCCAGGAGCCAGAATTCAGGGGGTCTTGGTATACTGCCATGGGACCTGCCCTTTGGGCGTCCTGATCTGCCTACTGGCTCTGCATGCACGAAGGCACTGGGGATTTCATTCAGTCATTAAAAAAGGGGGGGGTTGTCCTACATGATTCTATATGGGCTTTTGTGGAGGAGAAGAAAGAAGGAGCAAGGGGCAGTCATTCTGGTGTCCCTCTCCCAATGGTGTCACCCAGTGCAGTCACACACACCCTAAAGCCTCTTAGCAACCTGTATTCTGCTTCTAGTTTTGAAAAATTGGGGGCGGGGGATGTTTGTTGTTATGTGTCTTCAAGCTGGCTCTGACTTATGGCAACCCTATCTTGGAGTTTTCTTGGAAGGATTTATTCAGAAGAGGGTTTGTCATTGCAAGACTGAGTCATAGAAAGCATGCCATTGCTTTCTTCTAAGTCTGAGAGAATGTGGCTTGCTTGCTCTAGGTTGCCCAGTGGGCTTCCATATCTGAGCAGGGATTGAAACGCTGATCTCCCAGAGTCCTAATCCAACACTCAGATCATTACATTGGACTGACTCTTCCTTGAAGTTCACTCTGACTTATAGCAGCGCTATCATCAGGTTTTCTTGGCTCTCAGGGGAGGTTTTTGATTGCCTTCCTCTGAAACTGAGAAAGGATGACGTGCCCAAAGTTGTGCTGTTGTTATTGTGTGCCTTCAAGTAGTTTCTGACTTATGGTAGTCCTAAGACAACCCTATCATGGGGTTTTCTGGGGCTGAGAGTGTGTGACACACCCAAGGTCACTCAGTGGGTTTCCATGGCCAAGCAGGGAATCAAACCCTGGCCTCCAGGGTTGTAGTTCAATGCTCAAACCACTACGCCATGCTGGCCCAAGGTTCCCCAGGGGATTTTCATATTGGAGAGGGGATTCAAACCCAGTGTCGTAGTCAGACACCCCAACTGCTATGCCACACTGGCTCTAGGGGAGGATGTAAGCTATTTACCAGGTAAATTGCCTCTCCTGGAGGTTTCTAGGAGAACCACTTCACCCTTGATTCCAGGAGTCTAAAAAATCAAGGACTGAAAAAAGTTTTCATTGGGAGACCAGATGTGTCTCAATGGCCACCTTTTGGTCACTTGTAATGCACATAGTTCAGCAACTTATAGCAAATGGCATTACAAAAGTCTTGATAAGGGATATCTTGTCTGATAAGGGAATAATATTTTACAAAACAATATTAATTTCCAAGGCTATATCACCTTTTCTTCTCATGGATGAAAATGGCAGCTTTCTGGGAAGATATTATATGAGGGTCACGGTAATAGGGAAAGTTGAGGAGAAGTTCTCAGTTATATACATTAGAGATAATGACTAACAGTTGATATTGATAAATTTTAGCCCATATGCGAGATCTCAGAAGAATGTGTTTGGCAAGGTGGTTGTTCTTATGTGCACTCTCAAGTCCTTTCTGGAGCCATTTCTGCACTAAACTGTTATAGCGCTATGGTTCCACTTTCAACATCCCACGGAATCCTGGGGTTTGCAGTTTTGGGAGGGGCCCCGAAATTGCAAACCCCAGGATTCCATGGGATGTTGAAAGTGGAATCATAGCGCTATAACAGTCTAGTGCGGAAACAGCCTGACTTATGGACACCCTAAAGCAAACCTATCATGAGGTTTTCTGGGACTCCATGTGTGTGGTTCTCCAAAGTGGATTTCCATGGTTGAGTGGGAATTGAACCCTGGCCTCCAGGATGGTAATCCAGTGCTCAAACCACTACACAATGCTGTCTCCTAAAAAAGCCAACGTGATTCTAGGCTGCATCACTCAGGGTTTGGTGTCTAGATGCAAGGGAATAATAGTACAGCTCTATTCTGCTTTGGTCAGACCTCACTTGGAAGACTGTGTCTAGTTCTGGGTATCAAAGTTGAAGAAAGATATTGACAAGCTGGAACATATCCAGAGGAGGGTGACCAAAATGGTAAAAGGCCTGGAAACCATACCCTATGAGAAGTGGCTTAGAGAGCTGGATATGTTTAGCCTGGAGAAGAGAAGGTTAACAGATGACATTTTAGCTCTGTTTAAATATTTCAAAAGATGTTATATTGAAGGTGCAGCAAGCTTATTTTCTGCTGCTCCAGAGACTCGGATACAGAGCAACGGATTCAAATGACAGGAAAAGAGATTCCACCTAAACTTTGGGAAGAACCTATTGATGGCAAGAGCTGTCTGATAGTGGAATGTGCTGCCTGGGAGTGTGGTGGAGTCTCCTTCTTTGAGGATTTTTAAACAGAATGGCCATCTGTTGGGAGTACTTTGATTGTATATTCCTGCATGGCAGAGGATTGGGATGGGTGTCCTTCATGGTATCTTCCAGCTCTGTAATTCTATGAGAACTAGCTGTGCATAGAAGCAGTTGTGTGATTGGTTTGAGCCAAATTGGAAGAGATGACCGTTTTTCGAAACAAGGCACCTGTTTTAGATAATATGCATGCACACCCCATCACCCCACCCGTGCCACTGTCCCCCACATCTGGTAGTGATAAAGAATCTTTTGCTAGGTGAATGTGGCAGAAATCCAGGTGTCTAATAATATTAATATGACTGCAGGCCCTCTATTCTGCGGGACTGATAAGGATGAGGGAAATCACGGGGTGAGAACCCGTGGTTCTCTGTGTTTATTCATTACAGAGTGCCTCACAGCTGCCTGCATAAAACATATAAAGACCAGATGGATCTTGTTTACTTTGAGAAGATAAATGTAAAGGGTACTGATGATTAAATAAAATAAAAGCGGCCAGTGGAACCTCTCTAATAAGTCCTTGGTAAACAGCTCCATGAAGCTGTAGCCCAGCAGTGTCATGGAAGAGAAAGGGCAGACATTCATAGTAACATAGAATCATAGAGTTCGAAGAGACCCCAATGGCCATCGAGTCCAACCCCCTCCCATGCAGGAGCATACTGTCAAAGCACTCCCAGCAAATGGCCATCCAGCCTCTGTTTAAAAACTTCCAAAGAAGGAGACTCCACCACACTTGGAGGCAGCATATTCCACTGTCGACTGGCTCTTACTGTCACAAAGTTCTTTCTGATGTTTAGGTGAAATCTCTTATCCTGAAGCCATTGCTCCATGTCCTAGTCCCTGGAGCAGCTGAAAAATAGCTTGCTCCATCTTCAACATGACATCCCTTCAAATATTTAAACATGGCTATGACTTCACCTCTTAACCTTCTTTTCATCAGGCTAAACATCCCCAGCTCCCTAAGCCATGACTCATAGGGCATGGTTTCCAGACCCTTCACCATATTTGTCACCTTCCTCTGGACACATTCCAGCTTGTCAATATCCTTCTTGAATTGTGGAGCCCAGGATTGGACACACTATTCCAGGTGGGGTCTGAACAAAGCAGGATCATACAGTCATAGAGTTGGAAGAGACCACAGGAGCCATCTAGTCCCCCACTATGCAGAAACACACATCAAAGCATTCCCAATTCCCCATCCAGCCTCTGCTTAAAAACCTCCAAAGAAGGAGACTCCACCACACTCCAAGGCAGCATATTCCACTGCCAGACAGCTCTGACCCTCAGAAAGTTCTTCCTGAGGTTCAAGTGGAATCTCCTTTCCTGCAGCTGGAATCCATTGCTCCTTGTCCTAGTCTAGAGCAATGGAAAACAAGCCCACTCCCTCCTCGACATGGCATCCCTTCATAGAATAGAGTAGGACTATTACTTTACTTCCCTTGATCTAGACATGACACTCTTATTGATGCAGCTTAGAATCACATTGGCTTTTTTAGCTGCCACATCATATTGTTGACTTATGTTGTGATGCATAGAATCATAGAGCTGAAAGGGACCACACAGGCCATTTAGTCCAACCCCCTGCCATGCAAGAACACACAGCGAAAGCACCCCTGAAAGATGCTCATCCAACTTCTGCTTAAAGAGCTCCAAAGATGGAGAGTTTACCACCTTCTCAGCCAGTTGATTCCACTGTTGGACACCTCTCACAGGAAAAAAAAAAAAATCTTCCTAATGTTTTGATGGAATCTTTCTTCTTGTCGTTTGAATCCATTGGCTTGTGTTCCAATTTCTGCAGCAGCAGAGAACAAGCTGGCTCTGTCTTCTACACAGGATCCCTTCAGATGTTTAAGCACAAGTTCTTGAGAAGGCGTAAAAGGCAAGCTCGGTCCTCCCAATGCTTCATGAAGTGAGTTTGAATACAGAAAGAAATATGTTAACCTTGAAGGGGGGATCTTCGATCAAAACCAGCTGGTCAGTGCCACCTCTGGCTTTAGAGAAGCCCTTGGCCAAAGTATCCCTATTAGGCTTTTTCCTCCTCTTCATCTCTACTCCCCATCTTTGTCTCTGGACCCAGGTCCCACTGCATTTGAGGTGGGAAAGGTGAATGAATGGTCTTACCAAGAAATGGATTAAGTTTTTAACAAAAGTCTCTTTCATACTAGTGAGCCAGTGTGGTTTGTATGTTGGATCAGGCTGCTGGGAGACCGCAGTTCAAATTCCTACTTGGCCATGGAAAACCCGGCAACTCATGAAAGGCCCTCTTTCCATCCCAGCTGCTACAACTATGGCCTCAAAGAGAGAGAAGAACAGCCAGCATCTGCCGGACTTAATCCTCTCCCCATGGCTATTCTCTTTTCTTTGTGTGTCCTGTCTTTTTAAATTGTTAGCCTAAAGGCAGGAAACTGTCAAATTAACAATTGTAAATGGATCATGTAAAGCTCCGTGTACACGGATGGGGCTATATAAATAAATGATAATAATAAATCTTGCCAAGAAAACCTCATGATAGGGTCCCTTAGGGTCACCATAAGTCAGAAACAACTTGAATCATAGAGTTGGAAGAGACCACAACGACCACACCTCTTTCCTACTAGTCAGTTATAGCATTTTGATGTTGCATTAACTGCTGTGGTTCCATCCCACCTTGGTGTTCACCAATTTTGATCATCTTGGTGGTGAACTAGTAGGCAAGGACTCCAGAGATGGTATTGTGCCACAGACATCTGCATATGGGCATATGTGGTCCTTCAAATAATCTAGGCCCAGAGCATTTGAAGCAGAGATGAGCAAAGATTGGCCTACCAGGTGTTGTTGATGTCAGTGTAGTGGTGAATCCCGCTTGGGTTTTAGTCCAAACTTTAAAGGCGCTGTTTGAGTGCTGAACATGTCGGGGGGACAGGATTCAACACCCTTAGATTGCCCCTTTAAAGTTCAAACTAAAGCCTGGAATGGATTTACCAGCCCACTGTTGTGGGAACCACCAGCTGCCAATAGATTAACGCATGAATAACTTAGGTCAGGTCCACTTTCCTTTGGTAGCATTGCCAACGATCTGCCAACCAATGTTGAGAAAAAGCATTCCTAGATTCCACTGCCATCTATGCTTCCATCATGACCACTGAGAAGCCCCAGAGTCCTCAGATTTCAGTTGACTGATCTCCCCATTAAATTTGCCACTCTAATTGTAACTTCTTTACATTTAAGTGTCTCTCTTCATTGCTTTTTCCCTGGTAGATTTTATGATACACACACAAACTTCCTTCTGCGCATTATAAATCTGACTATCTGAAAGGCAAGATTTCATAATGAAGCTGTATGTCCTAGTTTGATTATTGCTGCTCTTGTGGGTACAGTATTTGATAATTCCAACTGCAGTGAGAGGCATAACAAAACAGCAACTTCCCTAGTCTGTTTCAACAAGTGGCAGTTTATTTTGCAAAGAGAAAGGAACACCTCGAATCTGAACATGTTCAGGGTTGAGTGGCTGCTTTGCATGGTATCTGTTTGTTTTTCCATGCCATCTTTCATGTGAGGAGCAGCTGGCTTGAAGCTCTCCTCTGTAACTAGTACTACGTGGACAGTGATGTACAAGGTCCCTTGGAAACGACAATTTATTTTTGAGAATATTGATCATCTTCCAGTTTGCTTGAGCTGCCTGCGGGGTTCAGCCATTCTATGACACCAAAACCATGGAGGGTTGCTTAGATTCTGAGGGTGGCACCTACCGTTAACATCCCATAACCCACTCACAGAGGTTTCCTGAGCAATTTATCCACATGCATGGAGGGGAAAAGAGAGCAACTAGGATGTTAAAAAAGATAGCCGTAATATTTGCCAGGACGTTAATACTTAACAATATCTAAGAGGTGGAAGGTTATTGTGTGACACAAGATGCAAAAACCGAAGCAACCAGAGCGCCACCAGTATCTTGGATCAGAGAAGACAGCCCAGTTCAGGGGGTCTATTCACACAACACAGTTATAGCGCCCTTTCACTGCTACGTCTACCTTCTATGGAACTCTGAGGTTTCCAGTTTGGCTTGATATAAGGACAAAAGTAGCCCACGCTTGGTCACACAAACTGACCCACTTTGATAAACATGTACATTCCTTCTTGCTGATATTTTTGAGACTCTGGCCTGAAATCTATTATTAGTCCCAACCAGACTAAGTGTTATAGCAATAGCATTTATTTCTATACCACTTATCAACTGAGTGTTATCTAAGCGGTTTACAATGCGTTTTTAGCTAATCGCCCCCAACAAGCTGGGTACTCATTTTACCGACCTGCAGAAGGATGGAAGGCTGAGTCAACCTTGGAGCCAGGCAGGATCGAACTCACAACCTTGTGGTTGCAGTACTAGCATTTAACCACTGCGCCACCAGGGCTTCTGTTATGGATTTACCAAGTTACCATTTTCAAAGAGATAGCTATAGATAGGAGCACCAGCATGGTATAGTGGTCTGAACACTATGTACAACTGTGGCCATGGAAATCCACTGGGTGACCTTAGGCAAGTCATACTCTCTCAGCCTCGGAGGAAGGCAAAGACAAACCCCCTCTGAACAAATTTTGCCAAGCTGGAAATGACTTGAAGACAGACAGCAGCATAGCTATGGGCAGTCTGGTTCAGAATACAAAGAAGAAAGAAAGAGTCTTGTAGCTTCATTGGTCCTTTCTTCTCCCTCATTTTTTATACATTCCACATTATTTTAGCTGGGGCTAATAGCAGAGTTTCAGTCTCCTAACCCCTTCTCTTTGCTTTCTAAATCAGTCCTCCACTCTAGTATGGAAAGAGACTCGCACTCTGCTCTCTCCCTTGATTTAGCTTTATCACTATTGTTTTCTTGTCTTTAGCTCCAGGTAGTGGGACTTACTAGTTCCACGTGAAGACCATGCCAGGTTTGTACTGCCTGCCAGCCTGGACTGCCCTTCCTCTCCAGAGTTCATGTGTAAAAGCCTGTGCCAATGGGTATTCTCTGGGACTCACGGCCCGTCTTACTTACATCAACCTGGAGCAGCAACCTGTGGATGGTGAGTGCTGTTTTGGAGCTATAGCGACAGGCTACTGTATACTTACATTCATGACAGGCAATGCTGTTCCTGATTTAATAGATAATGTCATGGTTTTCTTTCTTCTTTTCATTCCTTCTGCTTCAGATGCCTGGCACTTGTTGCCAGCAGCATAGTACATATCATAGCTAGTTTAGCTCTTTGTTGCCATGGTTCAGCCTCTACTCTTTGGGTCAAACTAGATGGTATGTTCATCACGTAGATGCTCTGCCAAGTGATGGAAGGCATCTGTTTATCGTAACATGATTTTCCTGATCTCTGTATCCTGCATTTAGTGTGCTTCGCATTGTGAATAGGGGAAGGTAATTGCAGACTTAATTTGCAAATCTGATTGCTGAGGTATTTAACTTTGAAGAAATCCCATTGTGGGAGGAAAAACAGGTTAATTGTACAATATAGGTGTTACTTTTTACGCTTAATTTGACCTTTACTATGCTTCCACATGCGACTTTTTAATATAATTACCCTACTTTATTTGCATTTTATGGCACAGTCTGGATATCTTCTATCTTTTCCTGTTGCTTCTTCTGTCTTCATCCTTTCCACAAAAAAATCAATGGAAGAAGGAGAGACAAAGGACAGCTGCACAATCAATATATTTTGTTTGGTAGTGCTTGGAGTCCTCCTTCTGGTAGTGTTAAGAGGAGTTATAGTAAGTGTGTGAATGAAGCTGAGGTTTCTTGGTTTTGCTACACCTGCTTTGGTGTTGATGACATTGTGTGGAATCAGTCCAGCTTCTTTTGCACAGGAGTTTTTGTTTACCCCCTGGAGGAGTCAGAAGTGGTCTCGAGCTTTGAAGCTGCGACAGGAAGCAGAACCTTCACGTTTCAGATCCAGAACCGGCCCCGATTGGAGGAGTGCTGCCTTGACTGTAATGCAAGCTGGAACCAGCCACTCCGCTGCACTAACGGTTGGTTGTGGAACAACATTTCCTTGCAGTGCTCTGTCTTTGGCACTGCTGAAATGAACACCAGTGCGGAGGGGAAATTAGGGATTCCATGTCAGTGGGGCGATGAATGTTCTCCAGGTTTTTGTCCAAACCTTTAACGAAATTTTTAAAAGTGCTGAACCCCTTTGGGGGATAGGGTTCAGAACCATTGATAGCTCCCTTAAAGCTTATATTAGAACCCAGAGTGCAACTACTACTCCAAAGGTACTGACCATGCAGGACCTGAACTAAAAATACCAGCTCAGGGTGGGTTTGCCTAAGTTTTTTCTTGATATGGAAGAGTTGCCAAAAGTGATTACACTCTTCCCGCCCCCACCTTTTTTTTTCTTTTTGGATCAAGTGACTATCTCCCCACTCAAAGACCAATTTTCCAAGGCTATTGCCCAAGGCACCCCTTCAGTGGGCTGCACCAGTGTGCCTCGTGCCACCAGAAGTAACATCACATCCATTTTGTTCATATTTTGGCCACTTTTCAGCTGATTATTTTGCTGTTTTGGGTTTGCGGGGATAAATGTGCTGTGATTTGCAGATCTGACCCTTTTTGAGCAGCTGTTTTGCAGGAAAGATCAGCCCATGTGAGGTTTTGGGTGGCTTCAGGGCACACACTTTGCCCACCTCTACATTAAATACTGGCATAAGTTGTTAAAGACATAAGCTAAGTGACAACTAATTCCAGATTCAGATCTGAGCTCTGCCATGATGTTATTGAGTAACTAGAGGGGGAGGGGGACAAAAAACTAGACCACTATTGTTAGTCAAGCTTCTTCCCCAGTTGTACTGTGGGGAATGATGATAGTAGATTGCCCTACAGGACTGTTGTAAGGATAAGAAGCTAAGTCACTGAGGAAATGTGCTCCTGTAGAACTCTGTTGTTAAATCATATCCCAAGCCTGTGATCAGAATGGTGTGTACAATAGTGGATACGTTTTAGGTTGGTGACTTTGTGTGGGTAACTTTGAGTTTGAAGATTCCCCACTAGCTCCATCTGAATCTACACCTTTTGATGGAATCCTTCTGAATTTTCCAAGTATCTAAGAACAGTCGGAACATAAATGCAGTGTCAAGACACTTCAGTTGATAATAGAATCATAGAATCATAGAGTTGGAAGAGACCCCAGGGGCCATCCAGTCCAACCCCCTGCTATGCAGGAACACCCATCAAAGCATTCCCAACAGATGGCCATCCAGCCTCTGCTTAAAAACCTCCAAAGAAGGAGACTCTACCACACTCCAAGGCAGTATATTCCACTGCTGGACAGCTCTGACCATCAGGAAGTTCTTCCTGAGGTTCAAGTGGAATCTCCTTTCCTGCAGCTTGAATCCATTGCTCCTTGCCCTAGTCTCTGGAGTGGCAGAGAACAAGCCTGCTCTCTCCTCAACATGACATCCCTTCAAATATTGAAACATGGCTATCATGTCCCCTCTTAACCTTCTCTTCTGCAGACTAAACATACCCGGCTCTCTAAGTCTATCCTCATAGGGCATGGCTTCCAGACCCTTCACCATTTTGGTTGCCCTCCTCTGGACACTTTCCAGCTTGTCGATATCCTTCTTGAACTGAGGTGTCCAGAACTGGACACAGTATTCCAAATGAGGCCTAACCAATGCAGAATAGAGTGGTACCATTACCTCCCTCGATCTAGACACCATACTCCTATTGATGCAACCAAGAATCGCGTTGGCTTTCTTGGCTGCCGCGTCACACTGCTGACTCATGTTCAGCTTGTGATCTACCAAGACTTCTAGATCCTTTTCACATGTATAAGTAGGGTAATTATATAAGGAGGAGTATTTAGTTTTCAGATTGTATTGTGATTCTGTCCCATGAGAGTTTTCAGGTGGGGACAGTATTTCTTGCCTAAAAAAACAACAACAAAAACCCACTATGAAATTTATGGGGTTGCCATAAATCAATAGGTGACTTGAAGACACATACACACACATAGGAAACAAGTATGGATGGCTCTGGTTATTTAGTTAATTTAGTTAATTTCAAGTGTGGGACTCAAGATAGTTCACAGATTAAAACAAATATGTATAATAAATTTATAATAAATACATAAGCATTATAATAAAAACAATTACAAACAAAAAAAGACTTCCTACTGAAAACAGCAATAATTTATAGCAGTTTAAAAGGACGGAAAGCATAACAGTCAGAATAAAAGTACAGTGTCCTCTTTAGACTTCCATAGTAATTGGTTAATATCCCAAAGCCTTTCTAAATAAAACCTTTTCTGCCAGCAGAAAGAAAGCAATGATGGGGCAAACCTGGCCTCTCATGGGTCAGAATTCCACAACCTGGAAGCCACCACCAAGAAGGTCCTTTCATGTGTCCTCATCAAAACCTGTCTGACCATCCCTATATTCTAGTCAGCTCAGTGAGATCTGTGGGTTCAAGGCTGTGACATACAAAAAGTAGTGACCTCTCCAATGTGTCTCTTGAAGGAACTTTCCTAACTACTTCCTCTCTTCCTTCTGCCCAGGTCACTTGATCCTCGATGAAGATTTGGCCCGTTCTACATTCATCATCAGCACAGGGCCCATTGGGCCCTCGGAAACCTTGACTGTGATCTTCAGCAGCAGCCAGGAGCTGGCCACTCTTCCGAATGGGGCGCTGCGTGTCCTCTTCCCGTCCGTTCTCATGCCCTTCGTTGTTACCATCCCAGAAAGTGAAAGTGAGGCAAGAGGCTTGTGTGACGACAGGTTGGCCCTATGGTGATTTTCATGACTTTCTCCGAGTCTATGCTAAGCGGAGACAAGGGTGGTGGTGGTGGTGGTGGTGGGAGTTTGAGGAGCTTCTGGGAGCTGCTAAGAGCTGGCAAGTAGATAATGCGTGAGTAGGACATGGGATTGCAGAGCATTCATAATGATCTCTAGGTTCTTAATTCTGACTTCAGCATCATGTTATCTAAATAGCTACACAGTAGGGTAGTTGGACTGAGAATGAAATGTTACCCTGTTTGCTTGGGGCTCCCTTAAGGGGATTCCCAAAATCTATAAAAATTGTGGGGAAATTAGTTCAGAGCATTGTTTAGCTTTACGAGAGGCAGGGTAACTTAAGCAGGATCTTGCAACCCAATTTTATACCAGGTCAAGTCCCGTCAAAATCACACAAATTGTTCAAATGAAAGTATTTTATTAACACAGATGTAAAAGTCCCTACAATAACTCAGCTACACTCACTATAACAAGTATACAAGCCTTTAGAAAGTTAAATTTCATACACTCACTCAGCTTCATTCACACTCCAAGCATACAAGACTATAAAGTTAGAAAAAGAGATGAAAATTAAGAGAGAGAGAGAGAGAAACAGAACGGATTTGATGACATACGATACCAATCCAGAATCCTTCAGCTGGGAGAAAATATGATTTCAGCCACTCCTGTGAGGAGGGGAGTCCATTGTGTTGTAAATTTAAGCTGGTTACCATCTCCATTGTTTTTGCAGCTCTGAGAGAATTCCTCACTTAACACTCCAAATGCATCTTTCAAACTCCAAAACAGAACTCCAAAGAAAAAGGACTCCAAAGGAATGAGGAACTGTGTCTAGATATATATATTGTGAACATGCCTGGAAAAGCCATATGTTCCCATCTTTTTATGAAGATGGATCATTTTCTTTATAGTTCAAAGAGAGAATCCTTGTTTCCTGTGAGATAGCATCTCTTTCCGGAGATTCAAGCCTGCTTCAAAGTGTCACATTCCAGGCATTGTTTACTTTCTCAGAGAGTAATTGTTGCCTGATCACTGCAGACACTCCTTTCAGGTGTCCTGTTAGCCATTTGTCAGATACCCCAGGATGTAAGACAGAAAACAGAGATCTTCTGCCTATGTGTCCTTTCAGTATCTCTTCATGGCTCACTTATATTTTGTATAAAATAATTAGGTTCCCAGGACATGGTCTCCAAGGGGACCCTTCAGGGGTGTTACAGAAAGAGGGCCCCTGTACCTTGGTTGGTTGTGTAGAAGAGGAGATTTCAGCAGGTGTTGCTTATCATGCAACCAGCTAGCAAGCAACGCCTACTGAAATTCTTTCTCTGTACAACCATTAAAGGTACAAGAGCGCTCTCCAGTTTTCAATCTGGCTACCTTATTTCACATTGTTGGACACTCTTCCTATAGAGTTTACAACATCTTGGGTGGATATGTTCTTTCAGCATCATACACAGAGCTTGTAAGTGCATTGGGCAACTGTTGAGAGTTAGGGGAAAGCATTACCCCACTGCTGGGCCACACATAGAAAAACACACACACACACTCATTCATTGCCATCGGCCCCCCAAATTTGAGAGCCTGAATTTTTTTTTGACTCAGAGAGCCAATAGCACATCCAAACTGGAGGTGGAGGATTGCTGCTGGCCGTTGTCACATTGTTTTTGGTCATTTCGGCTCTCCTTCATCTCTTTTTAGGCTTTCCGAGCCCTTCCTTCAGGGTATAATAAAACTTTCCTCAAAACAAGAAGTGACCAGGGACTAGGCTTGTCAGAGTGAAAACTAGAGAAGGCTCCGGCACCTTCAACGGTTGTGTAGAAGAGGCAATTTCAGCAAGTGTTGATTGTTACCTAGTTGTGTGACAAGCAACACCTACTGAAACTCCCTCTTCTATGCAGATGTTAAAGGTACAGGAGACGTTTCCAGTTTTCAAACTGGCAACCCTAGAGACCCTAAAGAATTATAGTACTGTGTTCCATGTTAACTGCCATGACAGCATCCTGTGGAATCCTGGGATTTGCAGTTCAGGGAGGAGCATTTAGAATTCTGTGCCAGAAAGCTCTAGTGCCTAATGAAACCACAAGCCCCAAGATAGGATATCTATAGGATAGAACCATGGCAGCTAAAGTGGAATATAACATTATACATTTGTAGTGGAAACGGGCATCAGAGTAGGAAGTTGGATTACTTCCTGGTTTGAAGAAAAGATGGAGGAAAGACCACGTGGGTGAACAGAATGCAAACAGTTTTTACCCTCTAATTTCCTTCCTGTTTGAAAACTGTGGTACGTGCATTTCCAGGATTTCAGGGAGGTCCACAGGGTTAGGAAAGTTTTGCTATAAAGGCCTAGAAAAATGTGGAGGTGTCCTCAAATGGCTGCAAATCTGGAGAATGGTGAATTGTGTCTCCCAGAAAGTGGGGATTCTTTGTTGAGAGATGATTTACAGTACCAACACAAAATTATCTCCAAAGCTGATGCTCTCTGGACACAGTGCCTCAGAGGCAATCTTAGATAGCAGAGTTCATAACAGCAAAAAGCGTGTGCAACAGAGTACCACCACAACAAAAGGACATTATTGCTCTAACCACTCTACCCACTGGTTAGCTACTCACAGACACCAAGCTCGTCATCCAAAATACCTGGAGGCTTTAATCTTCTCAGTTGCAATATGTACATCTATATACAGGATACGCAGATCAATAGCAGATACACAGGCAGAGTTACATCCAGGCAGCCATTCAAGCAGACAGAGGTTCAAGCAGAGAGAGAGCAAGCATTCACGCTTCCCTTTTATGCACACCTACTTGCAGGTCATCAGTCAGGCCCATTAGCATGGTGCAACTCCTTGCCATGATTGCAGTATCATGACTCAGCCCTTACTGCATGTCCCCTGGGAAATGCGTCATCACTTGCTTAGTCTTCCCCCAGGTGTTTCACATGTTCATCAAATGTATTTTCACCAGAGCAAATGTCATTGCATTTTTTTTATCCAACATTCTTGTGGTGAGGCAAAACCAGCTTTGGTGCTATAAAAATGGCCACTTACATTTCATGGACCACACTTATCCCCCTACTCAGTTTAGGAGATTCTTTCTTTAAGTGAAATGTAAGGAACTGGCCAGAACTGAGAGAAAGAAAAGGACTGGGAATGTTGCCTTGAAGAGAGTGGAGATGTTTTATTTAGAGGACTGTTCTGTGTACCATTTTTATGGTGGCCTGTGAGTTGAGGCACCAAGAAGTGCCAACTGTGGACCCCCAGTTTCGAGATCCTGGAAGTAGGGTGCCAGACAGTGTACCCCTAGTCCTACTAGTCACAAGACATGGTGGAACTATTCCATCCTTTCCTCTTGAATGTTTTTTTTGTGGTCAGCAGAATGATGGAATTATTGACAGGAAAAGACAAATGGCTTGTAAGATGAGGATGATGGCTGAGATCCTACATCAGAGTTGGGTAGTGTAAATCTCCACATGCAGAGTGATACATTACTTGTGCAATGAAACCTTTGAGTTGAATGGCAACAGTGTGTAACTAAACCAAGATGCCTGATTTGCTCCTGAATGCATGGACAAATGTCCAACTCCATTTCTGCAACTGTGAACTGGGTGTGAATGTCCCACATCTGACCAAACTATACAGCCTCTACTTCAGGGGTACTTACAAACACGGAAGACACCAACAGAATTCCAGCCAATGTCTAGGGCACATATTAAACTTCATGAATGACCTGGTCTATTGTACAATAAATCTCTTGGGGAAGCCTCCTCTCTCTCTCTCTCTGTTTGTCACAAATAATAAATTAAAGGAGGGAATTGGGAGCTGCCTAAGCTCCCATGACATTAGGGTTGAAATCTGATTATCATCCCCCTACTTTTTTCTCTCCCAAACAGTTCACACGGCCGTGATTAGTAGAGTGAGAAAGAAGATCTGGTGAATCTGTGCAAGATTCAGCATAGGGATGAAATCATTGTACAGATTCTCCTGATCTGTTGGCCTCCAGCTCTGTTGGGTTACAATTCTATCACCCTCTAGCTGCTTTTTTTTCCTACACATTTCGAGGGATTTTTGTTGGGGAAATGCTGCTATAACATTCTACCCAGCTCAGTCCTAAGCCATATTTAGCACGTCTTTGAAAAGGAAGGACCTCACCATTGAGATGAAAGCTGTCTGAAATAGTCCCTGGTTAATTGTTCCTATAAATAAAGCCTCACATGTACCATATGCCCGTTTTCAGCTACAGAATTTTCCCTATACCTCCAAAAGATCACTTTCCAGCATTTTTCTCTTTCAGAATGTTCAGTTGCATTATGGATTAGGGATGCTAGGGAACTGAAAAAAGAATCTTGATGAGATTCCTTTCTTTCCCTCTCTCTTTTTTTAAAAAGTGATAGATTCTCTTTAAAATGCCTTGGCATTTCTATATGCCCACACCTAACTGCACTAGAAAAGAAAAAAATCCCAGAAACATTGTAGTTTAGTCCAGTTCTAGGGAGATCTCTTTGTAGATCATGGGATTTACAGAAAAAGTACGGCTTATCTCAGAATGCGCAGTTAGCAGATCTCATGGGATAAAGTCAGCCATTGGGCTGAGTCCTGTCCTGAATACATGGCAAATAGCCTTCATTTGTGTCTTTACTTCCTTCTTCAGCTCCACCAGTTGCTTTGGATCAGCCAGTCTGAAGAGTGAGCAGTCGTTCCTCATGCCTCCCAAGGAAACTGACATCTTCCGGGGAGAAGTTTACAATCCCTTTCCCTACGAGTTCACCTTTGAGATGCTGGTTAAGGGACCCTGTTTGCTGGCAGGTATGATATAGAATCTATTCCTCTTCCATTTCTCTCTGCATGCTAAGCCACGCACGAGCAAAACTGGAATTGTTACCCTGTTTGCTTAGGACTCCTTTAAAGGATTCCCAAAAGCTGTCAAAACCATCTCTTGTGGGGAAAAATTAGCTCTGCACTGCTTTAGCTATGCAAAGAGGACAAGGCAATTATGATCTTTAACCCAATGTTTACAGGGTCAGGCCCAGTCAAAAACCACACAAATTGTTCAAATGTAAGTATTTTATTGACATAGATATAAAGTCCCTACAATAACTCAGCTGCACTCACTATAACAAGCATACAAGACTATAGAAAGTTAAATTTCATACAATCACTCAGCTTCACTCACGCTCCAAGTATACAAGACTATAGAAAGTTAGAAAGAGATGAAAATTAGGAAAGAGAAAAAGACATAAGAGTTTGATTTACCAATCCAGAATTCTTCAGCTGGAAGAAACAATCTCAGCCATGCCTTTAGGGGCTGCAGGGAGCTTACAAGCTTCATTGTTTTGCAGATTTGAGAGAACTCCTTACTCTAAGCTCTCAAAACAACAAACTCCTTCAAAAGAATCAAAAACTCCGAAAAGGAGAAGGGAAAGAGCCTAGTTATTAGCTGAACAGTGTCCTGTGAAAACCAGAAGGTTGCATCTTTTTATTAAGATGGATTATTTTCTTTTTAGTTCAAAGAAAATACCCTTGTAGTTGAAAGAAAATACAACCAAAACATCCTTGTAGTTTCCTGTAAGATCAGTATCTCTCTGGAGATGCATGCCTTAAGGTGTTGAATTCCAGGCGGTTTTGCATTGTAAACAGAGAGTAATTGTCTTTCTGATCACTGCTGAAACTCCATTCCAATAGGCTGTGAGCCATTTGCCAGACAACCCAGGCTTGTGACAGAAAACAGCTACTCTTTTGATCTCATAGCTTTCCTGCCTACGTGACCTTCCAGTATATCTCTATGGCTCACTATGTTTGATATAAAATAATTAGGATTCTCAGGACATAGTTTTTGGGGGTGCTAGGGGCATTACAGAATGTCACATTTTTATTCTGACAAGCATTCAATATGTGATTATGACCTGGCTGATGAAAGGTGCTAGCTATTGTTAAATATGTGGAATTTATGAATGTTTGTGTTTTGATTATGTATTTTAACTTTGTTTTAATTCTTATTTGATTGATTATTTTGTGTCTTAACTTTTGTATGCCATGATTTTTAGCTATTTTTTTAGAAAAAAAAATGTAATTATTGTAAGCCACTTTGATTCTTACTAAGAAAAAAGTGGGGTATAAATAAAGAATAACAACAACAGCATCTTCATCATCATAACAGCAACCTTTTACTGGATACAGATGTTACAGAACTTCCCAATTCTAATTCCAGCAGATGTAAGTCTTCTTACAAAGATGTAAGAGCCTAACAGTGTTTTGGCCATAATTTTTTAAGAGCTTTGTTGCTGAGCCCATATTCTTTTTTTTTTTCCTCATGAAAATAATGAGAAAGGAGTCAAGAGGACGGAGGAAGGAGGCAAGAGCAACTTCGGAGAGTCTGGAGCATATGCTTCAGACAGACAATGGAATTAATCCCATTAGGACTTGGCTCAAGTCCCATCCCTCCAAGAGATACCGCACTCACAGCATAGTAAAAATGTCTTTCTGTGCTGAGGAATGGCTGCTTTGTGGTCTGGGTGTAAAGTTAAAACATCTAGAATGAAATTTTATCCAGCTCTGTGAAAGCAGTGTAAATGCTGGAAATAAAGTCCCTCTTTTTTAAAAAAAAAAAAAAAAAAAAGCAGTGTAACCCTAGGTATTCATTCACAGATGGAGCTGAGCTGGAGCGGCTGCTCTTTTGTGACCATGATATTTTAATCTTTATAAATTTTTGAATGATTTGCCAAGAAGTATTGAGAATTCCATAGCAGTTGTGGATAAAAAATTGCAGGAGAGGGGGAATGGAGGGGGCAGAGTCAGGTAAATGGTAAATACCTGGGCTGTCTGTGGTAACTACTAGTGTAGAAACCAAAAAATTCTAAGCCAAGAAAATGTCCTGCATCAGTTAGACAGTTATACAGATGCATACGTTCTCTAGTTCAAATAAATAAACATAGCACTCTCTCACTTTTCTTCCTTGTTTCTTTTTGTAGGATTGGAGAGCCCATCACACGCACTTCGAGCGGATGCAAATCCATTTGCCAGCTCTGCCTCAACTATATGCATTACGTTGGCAGAGCAGCACAAGTGCGATCGGAACCTGGAGATTATCTTGTATCCATGTGGTAAGAAAAACATCTGAAACTGGGAGAAGCTGTAAACGTGATGGCCATATGGGACCTGTTCGCACTGCACAGTTATAGCACTTTGGGTTTACTATAGCTGCCATGGCTGCATCATAGGGAATCTTGGGGTTTGTAGTTCGTTGAGACAGTAGAGCTCTCCATCAAAGAATTCTAAGTACAGAGGGCCCTTGGTGTCTGCTAGGGTTCAGTTCCAGGACCTCATGTGGATATCAAAATCTGTGGATGCTTGGGTCCCAGTATGTAATGGTGTAATGCAGTGGTTTTTAACCTGGGGTCTTGGGATCCCCAGGGGTCCGCAGAACCCTCACAGGGGGTCCATGAAGCCCTACTGCTGGAGTTCAACAGCAAGAGGGATGTGGCAGTGGGGTGGGTGGGTGTGTTACCCTGTATGTTGGGGGTCCTGGGAGGGGCGCCCAAATAACCAAATAAAAACACAAAATGGGGAAATTAGTCTTGAGCACTCTCTTAAGCTAATGAGAGGCAGGGTAACTTCAGCTAGGATCTTGTACCCTATGTCTACGGCTTCAGGTCAGAGAGTGTAGCCAGACAAGTTTTAAAGTAAAAAAATAACATTTATTGAGGACAAACAACACAAAAGACACGACATACACTAGCTAACTGAGAAATAGAAATAGAGAGCTTTGGGGAATGGGTAATACGACACCTGGTCTCGTAGTCCTGGAGAGAAGAGGAGATTGAGGGGAAGAAAACTCGGCGCGGTTCGCTGAGGGGAGTTCACTGGACAAACTAACAGCCAGGCGGGATGGAAGTCCAAAGTGTCCTAAGCCATCCGAAAAGGGAGGCAGACTCAGTTATTGGGAACTGAGGGGAAAACTTCACTGGACAGAGTGGCAGCAAGGCTAGATGGAAGTCCAGGGTGATCCAAAGTGTTCCCAAAAGTGGGGACTTTTTATAGGGTGGAGTTTACCTACAGGCTATGCCATGCTCGGTGAGAACAAAGAGAATTTGTAGCTGGATAAAGGCGTTGGAAAAGGTCAGGTTTTGCATGATGGGCTTAGCGCTGGATGACAATAGTATGACCAGTATGCTGATGGCCCAACATAAAGGAGTGGCTTGGCTCTTGGCCGTGTGTCTTTGTAAAGATTCGCGCCGAGCAAAGCCGGTTTGCAAGAAGGTTTTTCCCTGGAGCATCGAAGAGGCTTAAATTGCCTGCCTAAATGAGGTTTGGAATGTACAACCATTAATGAATTAAGCCTAATACCATTAAGCCTAATACGTGCTTGTCCAGTGGACCTCTGCAAACACGTGGAGTAGGGTGGCAGAGAAAGGTCAAGCAAAGGCCAAATTATTTGATATCAAAAGAATATCTAGTGCTCTCACCAGACATATCATAACCATGATAACAGGTGGATGGTACGGATGTCAAGGAAGCAGTTTCAATGAGGGAGCAGTTTCGGCACCCATACATACGTCCCTGCTGCTATGTCCCTGACATAAGGGACATGGCAGCAGGCCTGTGCACATGCCCAAACTATGACTCTGAAGACCAGAGTCTGAATCCCCACTAAGTCATGGAAAGCAACTGGGTCACCTCAGAGAAAGGCAGCGGCAACACATCTTGGCAAGAAAACCCTCATGATAGGTTCCCCTTAGGGTCGCCATAAGTCAGTTTTCAAAGGTGAATGACATGATGGTAGAAAGAACCTCCTTTTCACTCAAAAATAAACTAATCCAGGGATTTGAAAGAGAATGACGAGAGGTACTGAATTGGATAAAAGAATAAGATAGGGGAAAAGAAAGAAAGATTGTGAGAAAGGCGAAAGACAAAATGAGTTGGTAAAAGATAGAATGTAAATAGTTAAATATAAGTTAAAAGTAATAGTTTGTGATTGTTGTAAAACAGAGATAATGTATGGAATGGAATGTTTAAAGGGAATGGAATGTTAAACTCAGATTCAACTGGGAAAATTGATGTCTGGAAGTGCGAAGGTTTTTTTTTATTCTTTTTCATTTAAAATTTTAATAAAAATTACTTTAAAAGAAAGAAAGAAAGAAAGAAAGAAAGAAAGAAAGAAAGAAAGAAAGAAAGAAAGAACCTCCCCCTGTCAGTTTCACCTTAGGGTTGCCATTAGTCGGAAATAACTTGAAGGGACAAAACAACAACAACAATTGTGTAGAATGCACAGGTCCCTAGGGTTGCCAGAGTGAAAACTGGCCCTGGACCCTTAATGTTTGTGCGCAAGAGGAAATTTCAGCAGGCGCTGCTTGTCATACCCCCCAGTAATAAACAACATCTGCTAAAATTCCCTCTTCCAATGTTCTAAGTTACCTTCCCTAAACTACAAATCCCAGGGTTCCATGGGATGTTACTATAGCAGTTAATGTGATACCAAAGTGCTACAATTGTGTAATGTGAAAGGGTTCTTGGTACTCTATACTAGTGGTTGCACTATTGCCACAATTGTGTCATGGAGGCGTGACAAGGCAGGTAGAATCTGTGTGTTCTAAGCAGCCTTTTCTCTGAGCACTTTCCATCTTCTCTGGCTAATCCATCTGTGGGCTTTTTCCTCCTCCTTCCACTGATTGCTCTTGTTAGGTGCCCTCAAGTTGACTCTAACTTATGGCAACCCCACACATGGCAAAATGTACTGAGGGCCGCTTTGCCAATGCCTTCCTCTGAGGCTGACAGCATGTGATTTCCCAAAGCCACCCAGAGGCTTTCCATGTCTGGCAGTCTTTTGCATCTTGGTCTCCCAAGTCCTAGTCCAAAAGTGAAACCACTACCCCGCTTTGGCTCTCTGGCACATTACTCTAATGCAGTGGTCCTTAACCTGTAGCTTGTGGACCCTGGTGGGCCTGCAATGCCCTCATGGGGGGTTTGCAGAAGCTTGAAGAAATGTGACGAGCATTTACAATTAAAATAGGAAGGAAGAAAGAGAGATGGACAGTTATACATTGATCTCAAAGACCAGGATTCTTTTTTCGGTGATAGACATCATTCGTACAAAGTTTCATTACAGTATCACAACTCTTTCAGAAGTTTTTTTTTTTTAAATGTATTTTATACACTTTTAAGGTTTTAAATCTTGAGGTAAGTCTTGGTAGTCTGCAGCAACAAAAGATATTTAAAGGAGGTCCGTGGTAAAGAGAAGGTTAAGAACTGCTGCTCTAGCATAAGCAGTGGAAATAGGCATTGACAATGTCCTGTCGCTGCTTTATGCCAGCTTAATCACTCTGGTGTAGTGCACCACAGGATTCCAGCCAACAACTATGCAACCTTGTGCCACAATAACGGTATGCAATTGAGGGAAAAGAGCAGGGGAACCAACAGCATGGGGAAGACAGCATGTAGGACTGAACTCTTTGGTCTTCCAGATTTCTTATTCTTTGGCCACCCACAGATGAAAACATCTAATAGATTAAAAAAAACCTACTTCTCTATCCATGTCACTTCTATAGCTTCTCTTAGGGCCTTTTCCAAAATTATCATCGCATTGCAGGTGCTGTGAAGGCAATGCCCACATTCTCCCATGTCAAATTCTATTCCCCCGTGAAATTCCCCTTCAGTCCCCAGACTTAAAACCTCAGTTGAGCATTTAGAAATCCAAAGCAAAGAGATATGTAAAGCTAGCAAGAGAATGCAAACACAACAAACAGAAGAGGTCTAGATGCATATGACTTTCATGTTACCCTGTTTACTGGGGGTCCCGGGAGGGACACCCACATGCGCTCTCAACCAACCAAGCTTGGGGAAATTAGCCAGAGCACAAGCCAGCAATGCGAGAGGCAGGGCAACGCAACGGAATCCTCCACCCAATGTCTACGGGGTCAGGCCAAGCCAAGGAGCACACCAAGTTTAAGAATAACTGAGATTTTATTAAATACAGACACACAGTGTATGCAGCACCACAATCACACAAGTAACTAAGGAAAGTAAAGGTTGGAGTGGTATAGAGGGATTTTTCAGAAGGATTGTTGAATTGGGTGATGTGAAACCTGTCCTGAAGCCTGGAAGAATAGAGAGCGATGCTGGGGTTCGATGTGGCTCAGCATGTGGAGCTCAGGGGAAGCTCGCCAAGCAAAGCGGCAGCAAGGCGGTCTGGAACTCGGGAGCGATCAGAGGATGGTCCTGGAATCAGGGGTTTTTATAGGGAGAAATGTAACTGCAGGCTATTCTGTACTTGGGGAAAACAATGAGTTTTGGGCATGAGACAAAGCTTTGGAAAGGTCAAAATTTAGCATGATTGAGTTAATTCCAAATTGACAAAGAGGTAGACAGTATGCAAACGCTCAGTGCTTGGCAGTTGAGTATTCAGCTTGCCAAGTGGCCTGCTCGGGGCAGGGAGTCCTTTGTAAACAGTGTGCATACATAATGAGGGTGTTTGCAGAGAGGTCTCCTAAAGCGGTGATCTGGCTATTTCTGGCCTGCCTGTATTGTCTTGGGATATTGCAGCGTTTGATGGCTGAGCCTAGTTCTGTGCTTGTCTGGGGGCCTCACAAACACGTGGAGAGGAGTGGTGGAAGAGAGCCAAATTATTGATATCAAAATGATATCTTTATGCTATCTCCAAGGAGGCCTAACCTGTAGTAACATTAACCATCTGCCTCTCTGCAGTGCTAGAAATTTGGGGACAAAAGGATAATTTCATAGGAAGAGCAGAATTCATATTTTGCTGGGCTGGGGCAATGCCTTCATTTTGTCCTACATGCCTGGAGATGTTGTAGTGTGACCTCTCAACTTTGTGTAATTTCTTTTCATTTCTTTTTCTTTTCTTTTCCTTTTCATTAAAGCATTTTTATATTAGTGTTTTGGAAGCTGCATACTTTAGTGTGAGAAAGTTGCTTGGGGAACCAAACCTTAGAGTTGTCCAAAGCCACATGGGATTGAATGAAGCTCCATTCTGTGTGCACTGGACTCATTCTAAATCTCTAACGTCTTTACTGCTTTCCCCAGAACCACATCATCCACACCTTATCATAGAAGAGGGTGCCATGACATATCATGAATATGAGACACACATCAGGAATCGCCGGGATTACGCTCGTATTGCCAAGAAAGACAATGATGGAGAGAGACAGGTAAGTCACAGCGCAGAGGAACTGCTTTTTCCCCATATTATGTTTTAGAGAAAGAGAGAGAAACGTGGGGAGAGAGATAAAGTTTTATTTATACGTAACAGTACATATAACTGATGTTAACCATAAACAAGAAAAAATTGAAGTAAAAGACAAACACAGAAAAGAGCGAAAAATACTGTCTCACATCACAGGTCAATTTGTCAATATGTTAAGATGAAAAAGTATATAGAGAAGTTTGAGCAAGTTCAGAGAAAAACCTGATAAGAGCAGTGATGTATTTAAAGTCTTTTACTCCAAGTCTCAAGTGAAGTCTCTATCTTCAAGTCTCAAGTCAAGTCTCAAGTCTTTGAAGATACTTTCAAGTCAAGTCCCAAATCAAGTCTCAAGCCTGGAAGTCAATTTTATACCCCAACCAAAATTCCAGAATTAGTGGAAAGAGCCAAATAAAGTCAGTTTTAACAATTTAAACAGAATCAGGCCTCCATGTTTGCAATTTTGCCATCTGCAGCTTTGAAAGTGGGGAATAAGATCACTCTTACTCCCCATTCCTGAAGCTTCAAAAGCTTTAGAAGGACAGATCCTTCCTTCTCAGGCCTGTTGCCTAACACATTTGCTGTTCCTCTCTGAGGCCCTTTTCACACACAGTTTCTGTAGCGCGACGGCCCCTTGAGCATTGCGTGAATGGGAGCGTTGGTCCGTACGACGCACTCCCATTCACGCGATGCTCACGAGCCTAAAGCGGGACGCGCACGCATTTTATTATTTTCGGCTGGGAGCTGAAAATACTGCGCGGTCACACAATGCTCCCGGGGCCCTAATGCACTTACCTGCATGCGGTGCGTTGAACGAACCAGACCGGTCGCACTTCCTCCCCCAGCGCAGCCTACAGCTCCCAGGCTGCACTGCGGAAGGAAGGGGCAGGGCGTTCACACAACGCTTGCGTGACCGGCAAACAGCTGCGGGAGGCAGAAGGGCTGCCGTGAGCGGCTCGCGCAAATGGCTGCTTGCACGAGCGCCACCCCCCACCGCCACGATGAAGGTAAGGTGTGAAAAGGGCCTGAGAAATGCACCCTGCACTCTGGGTTCGAGTCTTGTCTTCTGCTCTTAGGAAAAGTTTTAGAAGGCTCCTCCGATATGCAGTGGGGACAGGCTGCTGAGCAGACCTCAAGCCCGCCTCAAGCCCATTGCCCAACCTGTTTGCTGTTCCCCTCTGAGAAATGCACCCACTCTTTGGGCTTGAGGCAGATGTGACCACTAGGCAAAAAGAGATGGAGGTGTTGTTCAAAGTCGTAAGGTTTCTCAATGAATGTGTTGTTACTGAAACAAGGGCAGCAAGTCAGTCATTAAAAATATACAAGTCTCAAGTTGAGTCAAGTCCGTGTATCATTTATTGCTGAGTCAAGTCCGAGTCGAGTCACTGAAGCGACTTAAGTCCAACTTGAATCCGAGTCTGTTGACTTGAGTCTATATCACTGGATAAGAGGATGATATGAGGTGTGGAGAAACAAAACATCTGAGGGAGATGGGCATGACTGCACTCTTAAAATACCTAAAGGGCGGTCACAAAGAGAAAGATACAGGTTTGTTCTTTGCTGCTCCAGAGGGCAGGACCAGGTCTAGTGGTTTTAAGTTATAGGAGGGTAGATATTGATGGAACATTAAAAGGAAATTCTTGACAGTAAAAGTGGTTCGATAATGAAACCAATTTCCTAGAGCAGCAGTTCTCAACCTGCGGGTCACGACCCCTTTGGGGGTTGAACGACCCTTTCACAGGGGTCGCCTAAGACCATCGGAAAATACGTATTTCCGATGGTCTTAGGCTCCATTCCCTCCTCGGTGGTGGTGCGCAAGTGCGAGCCATGCGCTCGCGTCCTCCTGCCCCCTTTGCGGGAATATGTGCGGCCACAGCGTCGTCACAGCAGGAGTGGTGGTGTGCAAGCGCGAGCCACGCGCTGGCATCCTCTTGCCCCCTGTTCAGAAGGGACTGAAATCGCTCCCCTTCTTCGCTACCAGGAGAACCTCCCGTCTGATGGGCCAGCTTGGGGGGGGTGGCGGCAGCACGGGGGGCAGGACCCCTCCTCGCCACAGGGGGGCGCTGCGGAAGGGTTGGGGGGCCGCAAGGCTGTGCTTTTCCGGGGGGGCGAGCTGTGCCCAGCGCAAAAGTCAAAGGTGCTGGGATTCCTCCTCCCCCCAGCCAGGGCTGACACTCTGGAAACTTTTCCCACACTGCCCCCCCAGCGGAAACAAGAGCGAAGCAGAAGCAGAGCCCGGGGGGTTCTTGGAGTTTTTTCCCAGGGGAGACGCGCGGCTCCTCTTTCCCTCCCTGCCCGCCCCCCCCCCCGCTCCTGGCCTGCGAGGCGGTCTTTGCCAGGGGCGGGGAGGCATTGTAAATAATAAATAAATAATGTTATGGTGGGGGTCACCACAACATAAGGAAATGTATTAAGGGGTCGCGGCATTAGGAAGGTTGAGAACCACTGACCTAGAGAGATGGTGAGGTCTCTTTCTCTAGACATTGTCAAAAAGAGACTGGACAGCTATCTGCTAGAGATGTTTTTAGCAGGAGTTCCTGCACTGACAGAGTGGATTTAAACTCAGTGATCTATAAGACCCCTTCCAGCTCCACGATTCTATTATTAATATAGAAAGGAAGAAAAAAGAACCCAGAAAATTCTCTATTAAATGGTTATTTTTAAGTTCTAATTTCATTTTTTAAAATTTAGATTATCCTACCTCCAGCAATTATAAAACATCTCTCCAAACTTTTGGTCTGGGAATCCTGCTGAAAATTGTTATCTGTTAAAATAGAAAATAAAAAGAGGGCAAACATTTTGGGATGCTGTGGTACTTGCTGTTGTAGTTTTTTAAACTATTCAGAGGCCATCCATCTATCCATCCTTTCATCCCTCATTTTATTCAGAAGAGGTTCCACCTTTGTCCCAGCTGAGACTCAAGGCAGCTTCTAAAAAGGCAGAACAAACACATGTATTTAAAAACATACAAAACCAAGATTAAAGCATTATTAAATGACAACAGAATTAAAACCAGTTGAAATCTTACTTTAAAACAACAACAAAAATGGATTCTGGTGTCCAGGATCTATGCAATTGCATCTAAAAATAAGTTAAATAAGCATTTCGTTTTATATTTATTTGTATTTATAAGCACTGTTACCTACTTTTACGTGGCACCTTTAGCTGCATGGGGAGTTAAGAATCTACAGCAACCAGGAAAAGCAAAACAACACAAAACAAAATTCTGTGGTAGAGTCCTCCTGGGACTATACCACATTAGAATGCAACCCAGAGAGAACATAATTTAATTTTTGTGTGCTGGCACTGCAGATATGGAATGGTTTCCTGAAGAGGGGTCTGTTAAATTTCATTGTGATTAAATTTTGCACGACTTGTTAATATGTGATCTTCTGTAAAGTTGATGCTGATGTGTCTCATGTGTTGTTGTTAAAATATTTATACTTCACCCAATACCAAAGAACTCAGAGTGACTTACAGATACCGTTAAAACAAGTTAAAAATAAAATAGTTAAATAAGCACTTGGTTTTATATTTATTTGTTTTTATAAACTCTGTTACTTACTTTGTTCATCTTCAGCTAATTTTACAGCTGAGGATAGTCTGATGTTTATTTTCTTCTGCATTTTTAATATAGCTCCTCAAGTGATCTCAAAATCCTACATTAAAAACAATATAAATAAATGCTTCCTATGCTACAAATTTCCTAGCTAAGAAAACGAATATGTTAGGGAAAAGAAATTTATTTTAGCTTTTTCCCTAATTTGTTTAATTTTTATATGAAAACGAATGCTTTCGACCTATTTCTAACTACCTTGACATGAATTAGGCTTAAAAGTAATAGTTTGTGATTGTTGTAAAACAGAGATAAATGTATGGAATGGAATGTTTATATGGAATGGAATGTTAAACTCAGATTCAACTGGGAAAATTGATGTCTGGAAGCAGGGAGGGTTTTTTTTTTTTAAAAAATTTCAATTAAAATTTTAATAAAAATTACTTACAAAAAACCAAAAGAAATGAATTAGGCAAGTCTGTTCAGGGATATGTCTCTCTGATAGCCATTCAGTGTGTCATCCAATAGGTGGAACCTCTGTGTTCAGAGGCAGTATATCTTTCAGTAAACTTTTACCTCTGGGTCTTACCTATTAGCTTCTCTAAATGAATCTGAATCTGAATCTCTAAATGAATCCCTAAATGAATCTGTTTAGGAAACAGTGCAAGATGAGATGGACTTTTGTCTGACTGTGCATAGCAATTCTCATGCACTGATGCTCTTTCTAGACTATGAGCGGCTTTCCCCAACCTCTTGCCCCCAGGATGTATTGGATTACTAACCCCATTATTCTAGTCTACATAGTGTCTAGGGATGATGGAGTTTATAGTCCATCCTGAAGGCAGCAGGTTGAGTAAAGGGGCATTAAAGTATGTAAGGGTCAGCAGAAAAGTTTCAAACTACAGCATCCCTTCTAAGTTTCTGTATGTATGTGTCTTCAAGTCAACTGTCAACTAATGGTGACCCCATGAATTTCATAGGGTTTTCTAAGGCAAGGAATACTGGGAGGTGGTCTTACCAGTTGCTTCCTCTGAAATATAGTCTAAAGAACCTGGTATTCATTGGCAGTCTCCTATCCAAGTATTAACCAGGGCTGACCCTGCTTGGCTTCCAAGATCAGACTGGTGCCTTTAGGGTATTTAGGTCATTCTAAGTGTATCTCTTTTCTAAAGGCACAAACAATACTATACAGAAGTATAATATCCAGATCGAGCACAGTAATAGTATCACTCAGTTCTGCTCTGATCAGAACTACACACATTCCAAGAATACTCTGTCCAGTTCCGGAAACCATGATTTTTAAAAAGATACTGATACAGCAGTGTGTCCAGAAGAGGATGCTAATTATGATGAGAAGTCTAGAATGAGGAATCCTATAAGGAACAGCTGAGGAAGCTAGGTAAGCTTATTTTGGAGGAAAGATGAGTCAAAGGTAGTAAGATGGTCAAAGAATCTGAAAGGCAAGCTGATTTTCTGTTGCTCCAAAGATTAGGGCCATTTCTGCACCAAACCATTATAGTGCTATTATTCCACTTTCTTTTTTTTTCTTTTTCTTTTTCCCCCGTATACATATATTTTTATTAAGATTAACAACAAATTACAAACATCTCAACAAATTACAATATTTACATTATCAATAACCTTAAATTCTTCACACAAACAATAGAAAGAAATATTCCTTGTTTTTCATTATCTCTTTCACTTCCTACTTTCTTTGACTCAGTTCTTTACATTACGTCACAATCATTCTCTTCAAACATTTATCTTCCCCATTAACCATATTTTAAATGTACCTTTCACTCTCGTCATAAAAGATTCAATGATTTTATGGTCTCGTAATATAGGTCATGAAATTAAACTAGAATATTGGACAAAAAGTTGGGAGGATACACGGAAATTTACGTTAGCTCAAAACTTGAAGGAGAATCATATTAAAATGTTATTATTCCACTTTCAACATCCTCTGGAATCCTGGGATTTGCAGTCTAGGGAAGGGCATTTAGAATTCTCAGCCAGAGAGCTCTTTGGCCTCAGGAAACTACAAACCCCAAAATTCCACAGGATGTTGAAAAGTGGAATAATAGCACTATAATAGTCTAGTGCAGAAATGGCCTCAGTGTATCCAGCTATTGAATCTCTTCTGGCAGATCGTTCTACAATTTGGGGGCAGAAGAAGAAAAAGTCCCCTGGTAACAGCTACCTGTCTATTCCTAATGTAAAACACACAGTACATTAAAAAACAAAAACATGAAAAGAATGAAAATAAGCAAAGATATAGAAAAAGAGAACTGAAACATTTATTTTCAAAATTATATGACAAGTCACATAAAAAGGGAAATGATCAGTAGAAGCTTGGAAAAATAGATGAGTAATAAAGCTAGAAGAAAGAAATAAGGAAGTTGAAACTATACATTTGTATATATTTGTTATATAGAAGGATGCTCATAAAATTCATAAGACAAAGTAGAATATATAAGAAATGTAACTGAAATTTATTTAGGTACATAAAAGATATAGAGCTATCTATTTATGTAGATTAAGATAGAAGATGGATAGAAAAAGAAGAAATAGAAATAGAATTAGATGTTGGATAGGTATATAAAGTGATTGTATATAATTCTTAGCTTTCTGTTTCTTATATGTTTATGAAAAGAAAGAATGATTATTTGTAAATATTGTTTGTTACAACTTTAATAAAAATATAATTTTAAAAAAATAAAAAACAAAAACAAAACAGTATACCCATAGTATATTTTTCTACCCCAACCAGCTAAAGGCTGAAAGTTTGTTTAAATGTGAAGGTCTGTACCTGCCACTGAAAAGAGAGGAGAAGGATACCGAATGATCCTCCTTTGGGAGTGAGTTCTATAACAAGGAGGCTCTCTCCCATGTTCTCTCTTAGACATAGGGCATTTCCGCACTACGCGGTTATACTGCTATTATTCCACTTTCAACATCCTGTGGAATCCTGGGGTTTGCAGTCTAGGGAGGGGCCTTTAGAATTCTCAGCCAGGGAGCTCTTTGGCCTCAGGAAACTACAAACTCCAGAATGCCACAGGACGTTGAAAGTGGAATAATAGCATGATAACAGTGTAGGGTGGAAATGGCCTAGGACATGAACCAGTGGGTTCGAACTACATTAAATGAAAAATTAGGAAAACCTTTCTGATGATAAATGCTGGAACAGATAATGGACTCTCTTTCATTGGAGGTTTCAAAGTAACCGCTGGATGGTCTTCTCTCTCAGGAATGCTTTAGCTGTAGATTTCTTGAAGCAGAAAGGGATGAAATGATCATAGAATCATAGAATCATAGAAATGTAGAGTTGGAAGAGACCACAGGGGCCATCCAGTCCAACCCCCTGCCATGCAGGAACATCCTCAAAGTGCTCCTGACAGATGGCCATCCAGCCTCTGCATAAAAACCCAAAAAAGGAGACTCCACCACACTCCGAGGCAGCACATTCCACTGCCGGACAGCTCTGACCTTGAGGAAGTTCTTCCTGAGGTTCAGGTGGAATCTCTTTTCCTGCAGCTTGAATCCATTGCTTGTTGTCCTAGTCTCTGGAGCAGCAGAAAACAAGCCCACTCCCTCCTCTACATGGCATCCCTTCAAATATTTAAACATGGCTATCATGTCCCCTCTTAACCTTCTCTTCTGCAGACTAAACATACCCAGCTCTCTAAGTCTATCCTCATAGGACATGGCTTCCAGGCCTCTCACCATTTTGGTCGCCCTCCTCTGGACTTGCTCACCTTTGATGATCCCTCCTAACTCTAAACTTCTATGCTTCTTTCTTTCTTTGCTCCTAAGGTGTCCTTTGTCCAGAAGAGGTTCCACAAAGACATTTTCCACAATCCTGTCTTGATGCTGAATTTCTGCCCTGAGATGGGCAACGTTTCCACGGATTTCCACACTGTCACTCGGGAAATGCTCTTCCTCATTGACCGGAGTGGAAGTATGAGTGACTCCAGCCTTGATGGAATCAAGGTAAATGTTTGATAGAGCTCTGACCATTGGACCATCTAGCCCTGTGTTGTCTAAACCAGGAGTAGGGAAAGGGACTGTTTCTGTGGCCCTCAGAGCTGCAAAAACAAGAAGTGACCAAGGACTGGGCTTGGCAGTATGAAAACTGGGAATAGATCCTGTATCTTTAATGGTTGTGTAGAACAGGGGGTTTCAACAGGTGTTGCTTGTCATACAACTTAAATACAAGCAGTACCTGCTGAATTCCATTCTTCTATGTAGCCATTAAAGGTACAGTAGTGCTCTCCAGTTTTTAATCTAGTAATCCAATCCAGGACAGACCTTTTTTTATTTTCTAACAGAAAGTGACCAGGAGGTGACCTGAAAGTGACCAGAAAGTTGGCTTTCAAGTAACTTCCTGTAGAAAAAAAAGGCTTCCTAAGGTAAAAATGGCCTTGAAAGGGCCCAAAACATGACAAAATTATTATGGGACATAGATAGCATGTGGGGAAAATATGCATTTTGAAGGTGTCCATTGCAAGGGATGCAGTCCTCTAAATTCCCCTGGGTGATCTCCAGCCCCCAACAATTGTCCATCCTTGGTCTGAACTGACTGGCAAAAATCCTCCTGAGTTTTAGATAGAAGTCTTTCTCAATCCTAGTTGGAGATTGCAAGGACCGAACCTTGAGACATTGGGTATGCAGAACTTTGATTCTTCTGCTAGTTGTGTAGCAGGGGGATCATGGAAAGAGGATCTTCAGAAAGCTGAGTGAGAAAAATAACACAAGGCATGGCCAGGTGAAATGAGACAGGTTGCAGCTTTCAGAGAATGTTATGATTCTTTGTCGTCATTAGGATGAGCTCAGGTAAGCATAATCGTTTCCTAATCTAAGAGAAATTAGCATTGCAGATTCAGCAGCAACACAGTTTTTTGGGGGAGAAGGCCAAAAGAGATGGCGTCAGATGAAAAAATCATTCCTTTTAGAAAAGATAAGTAGAAAATATTTCTTCCACTAATGGGGTCAAAATGATTCTCTTTTAAATTGTGCCTTTCCGTACATTTTTATATTGTTGGTGATAATCAAATGGACATTGTGAAGGTGTGTAGTCTTGATACGGTGTGAAATGGAGATGTTTTCTTTCACACTGGATAAGCAATGTTTAAAAACATTAAAAACTCTTCTCCAGCTGTAAGTTCAACATCTGCCAAGTCTGAAAATTATGTGCAAATATTACACTAATTGCTTTGCAAATTAGTGATGCTTCACTGCGTTTTCTGATGAGGCCACAACAACATATCTGTCAGTGGCTTTGAAGCAGGTTTGGCAACACATGGCCTGTGGCAACACTTCACCCATTTTGCAACTCCCTCGAGCAGAAATGAGAATTGCGGTCCTCTCACGTGGTCCCCAGAGCCATTTTTTGGCCTCCAGATTCCCTGAGGCTCTCCCTAGGGGTTTTTTGCCCTGAATTCCCTCAAATTTCCCTTTGGATATATTGGAGGAAATTTTGCAATGTCTTGGATACCCCTTCAGCTATTTCAGTCCTGAGAGAGACCTTGTTTTTGCAATAGGAAGTGACTGTACTGAGTACAGAGAGGGCCAAAAAAGGTGTGGAAATGTCCCCCCATACTTCTAGGCAGTGTTTTGAAGAATTTAGAGGCAAAAAGTAAGTCAATGTTTTTAGGGAGCACAGCCCTCCAAGGTCGCCTCTGGGAACAACCTGCCCTCTTAATTCAAAACTGTTGACTGCTGCTGCCCTAGACCCACTTCCCCCAATTTTACACAGACAATTAAGAATTATTCTTCTGGAATATTCCAGGAAGCATGATTTACCTTCAGATGAGAGTGTGTAGCCCCCTCCCCAATCTCCTTTTAGGTGGAACAAGAAGGAGAGATTGAAATGAAGAGAGACTTCTGGCTAATTGTGGTTTCCAGATGAGTGAGTGGGGGATCATAGAATCATAGAAATGTAGAGTTTGGAAGAGACTACAGGGGCCATCCAGTCCAACCCCCTGTCATGCAGGAACACCCTCAAAGCACTCCCGGCAGTTGACCAGCCAGCTTCTGCTTAAAAACCTCCAAAGAAGGAGACTCCACTACACCCCGAGGCAGCAGATTCCACTGCCGGACAGCCCTGACTGTCAGGAAGTTCTTCCTGAGGTTCAGGTGGAATCTCCTTTCCTGCAGCTTGAATCCATTGCTCCTTGTCCTGGTCTCTGGAGCAGCAGAAAACAAGCCCTCTCCTTCCTCTACATGGCATCCCTTCAAATATTTAAACATGTCTATCATGTCCCCTCTTAACCTTCTCTTCTGTAGACTAAACATACCCAGCTCTCTAAGTCTACCCTCATAGGGCTTCATGGCTTCCAGGCCCCTCACCATTTTGGCCGCCCTCCTCTGGACTTGCTCCAGCTTGACCATGTCCTTCTTGAATTGGGGTGCCCAGAACTGGACACAGTATTCAAGATGAGGTCTAACCAAAGCAGAGTAGAGTGGTACCAGTACCTCCCTCGATCTAGACACCATCCTATCGATGCAGCCAAGAATTGCATTGGCTTTCTTGACTGCTGCATCCCACTGCTGACTCATGTTCAGCTTGTGGTCTGTTAAGACTCCTAGATCCCTTTCACATGTACTGCCATCTAGCCACGTGGAGAATGTGGCAATTCAGCTCAGTGCCTCATGAAATCTTATTTGCAGGTTAGCTGCCATTCAGATTAGTTTGGACAACAGCCAGTCTTGTGTGATGGATGGTTTGGGAAGCTGGGGAAACATTATTAAGAAAAGGAGGAGAGAATTGCTGCTCATGCTTGTCTACTTTGATGTCATAGTTACACTACTTAACATTTCTGTTAGCCAGTGTGTGAGCAGCATCTCTTAATTAACCTTCATTGCCATCTTTTTGAAAACATCTGAAATAGAAGTGAGCAGCACCGTGCAGAAAACAGGCAGATCCTATTGACGGTGGCAACACCTTTTCAGGAAAGTGAAGGGTCAGTTCACATTCCACGCTTTCCGCTGTCAAACTTGCTGTCATAATTACTTGTGAAGTTGTGATGAATTGCCCAGGAGCATTGAATGTAAGTTTGCACATCGCTCTTCAGTAGCTTTCAGTGGATTTTTGGCGATGTCTAAAAAGTGCAGTTAGGATTCGTGGCAGATGGGTTTACAGCGGGCACAGTCTACAGTTGGACTGAAAATGATCTGTTCTGTGAATTACCTCCGGTAGGTCATTTTCACTTGGCATCTAAAAATATTCTGTCAGTTTCACCACCTCACTTTTCATAGTGGAAATAAAATGAACAAAGCTGATTCAGAGTGATGTTGAGAATGTGTCAAAAAATATCACAGGTGCTAGAAGTTACCCAAAGTTAGCAAAGGTTGATATGTATGCATGTCAACACAGGGAGATTTTATGAATGTCTGAGAAAGCATAGCTATTTCCTCACTTTTCAGACACATACAAATGAGTGCTGAGAGTCACATTGTGGTGACAATCACATTCACCCACTGGAGAGAAAATTGCATTTTTCCCATTGGCAAAACAGTGTAGTTTGTCTGTAGATAACTGAATTACAGCTTTAAGAATAAGCATCAGCTGTGGGAAATGTAATACAACTAATAATTTCGTCAGTGAATAAATATACATGTCAGTTTCCTTGTATTAATGACTGAACAGCTAGGATGTAGGAAAGTAAAGTGCGGGGAAATATCGAAGAAGAATCAGTTGCCGAGAATTGATGGGGGCAGAGAATCTGAAGAGAAGCCTGTGGAAGAAAAGAAGAAAACCAATGGAAAGAGTGAGAGGAAAGCTGAATTAACAGACTGGCAGAAATTTCTTCTCATAGGGATTGTAACTAACCAACAATTAACAGTCAATGTGGCATGCTTGTGTGTGACAAACAGTTTGGAGAAGAGTTTGTTTTTGCTTTCAAGTTGATTTTTACTTGTGGTGACCCCCATCTTAGGGTTTTCTTGGCAAGATTTGATCAGAGAGGGTTTGTCATTGCCTTCTTCTGAAGCTGAGAGAGTGTGACTTTCCCAAAATCACCTGCTGAGCTTCCACAGCTGAGTGAGGGTTTCAACCTTGATCTGCCAGGTTCCTTGTCCAGCATTCAAACCACTCCATGACAGTGACTCTCTTGAGTTCTTTGTAAATTTATTTATTTGCTGATATAATTTTTAATTGGGAGTGTTGACTGTTTTTAACCTACAAGGTAAGGAAGTATTGTTTATACTCAGTGGTGCATTTTCTAATCGGCATCTTTTTTATCCTTACCTAAACGCTGTATACGTTATACTTGTTCTGGACATGAAGATCCTGGGATTTGGCATTGTGATTACGCTGTACTTGGCTGCAGTTTCATGGGATTTCCTTGCTTTTTTTTTCACTCTCCCCACAACCTGTCCTCCCGGCACAGGATGCTCTGTTGGTGGCTGTGAAAAGTCTCCCTTCTGGCACCTTGTTGAATGTTGCTGGATTTGGCTTCAGCATCAAGCCGGTCTTCTCCACAAGCAAGCCCTGTAATAGTGTGAGTGATTTAATATTGTGACTTCTTATTCACCCTACTTACCAGATCTGGCCAAAAAAGTACAAGCCTGCAGGGATGCTGTGCCACTGGTCTGATGCTATTGTTGGACGAAAGCATTACATCATCAGTCCTTGTGGTCAAAATCCAGATCACTCAGGTGATCTGGATTCTGGCCAACAGAAGTTGCATGCTGTATATATTATGCAAAGCATAAAACTAGCAAACATTGGCTTATTTTGAACAAGTTATTCTGCTAAAGGTGAGTGATGGCCCGGTGGTTCAGTCCCATAATTCGTCTCACATTGCCCACGTGACCACAAGTGGCGGGGAGGTGACACCTTTGCTGCCCTCCCACGAAGAAGGGACCATGTAATCACTGTGCGACAAGGGTCGCACAGTGGAATGGGGAGGGGGCAGGGTTTGCAGACCCCTTTTAGGGCCATAAGTTCAAGTTCATGGTCAAGTTTAAATTCAAGCCCAAGTTCAAGGTCAAGTTCACTTTCAGCTTTGTGTTAGTTAGGCATACATTAATAAATTGCCCTAGTTCAACCCAAGCCCCGTGTGTGGTCTTTTCATTTCGTGGGTCGGGCAGCAATGCTTACAAATCTGGCTCAGTTACACACACCTGTCCTCTATTCCTGAGCAGTGGTGGCTGGTAGTTTCCACATCAGTGGGTTGGTGAATCTGCTTCAGGGTTTAATCTGAATTTTTAAGGAGTTATCCAGAGTTCTGATCCCCAAAATAGGTTCAGCACACTGGATAGTTCTTTTAAAGTTTGCATTAATAGTTAGAGCATATTTACTGCCACTGATGTGGGATCCACTGTCTGCTGCTTATGATTCCTAAATTGCATTTCCTACTGACTCAGAGAGTAAAGGGAAAAGCAAAATAGAAAAGAGACATAACTCAATCCCTGGCATCTCCAGGTAATGGATCTCTAGCAGCAGGGCTAAAGAAGGGAACAGAGGAGAATAGTACTTCATTTATTAAAGAATAGCCATTCTACTTTTCACAAGCCAGCTAACTAAGTAGTGAAACTGAGCAAGAAAAATGATAGTGTACAATTCATTTTTACAGAAAACAACCTAGCAGAGTTATAAAGCAGCTGTCAAACAGAAACAATAGACGGTACTAATTTAAAACCAAAATTTTCAGGTTTTGGGCTGAAATATCAGAGAGCAGGGCCTGGGGTTGTCCTGATATAGAAATCTTAGGTCAACTCTTATGTAAGCTCTATTGTATCAATGGCCCTACTTTAGTAAAGAATAGAAATTAGATTTATGTATGTATTTATGTCTATTGCACCCTACAACTGAAGACCTCAGAGTTTGAGATTTAGGCTATAATCTAATCATTTGCTGTCTATAGGATACTCTCAGGATGGCCTGTGAATACATTTGGAAGCTACGGGCAGACATGGGTGGACCCAACCTCCTGGCTGCTCTGACATGGATCTTGGGGCAACCTCTTCACCGTGGGTACCCGCGACAGCTCTTCCTCTTTACGGATGGCAGTATTGGAAACACGGGCAAAGTCATCGAGCTGGTCAGGAGGCAGGCAGCCACTGTCAGGTACAGAGTCATTTCCATTAGTTTTGTGCCCATTTCTGGCCTTTCTTGACTGTGAACTTGTATCAGTTCTAACTCTGTACACACGAAATCCTGTCTCTGGGCCCAGAATGGGCAAGACATTCTGGCTGCTTTCACACTGCATAGTTATAGCAATTTGACATCACTTTAACTGCCATAGCAGCATCCTACAGGATCCTGGGGTTTATGGTTTGGGAAGTATTGAAGGAACTTGCTGATCTACTCACAGAATCATGTGGCATCATTTTTTGAGAAATCTTGGAGAAATGGGTGAGGTGCCAGAGGGCTGAAGATGAATAATAGAATCATAGAAATGTAGAGTTGGAAGAGACCCCAGGGGCCATCCAGTTCAACCCCCTGCCATGCAGGAACACCCATCAAAGCATTCCCAACAGATGGCCATCAAGCCTCTGCTTAAAAACCTCCAAAGAAGGAGACTCTACCATACTCCAAGGCAACATATTCCACTGCCGGACAGCTCTCACCGTCAGGAAGTTCTTCCTAAGGTTCAAGTGGAATCTCCTTTCCTGCAGCTTGAACCCATTGCTCCTTGTCCTAGTCTCTGGAGTGGTAGAGAACAAGCCTGCTCCCTCCTCAACATGACATCCCATGAACACTGTCCCTCTCTTCAAAAAAGGTAAAAAAGAAGATCCAGGGAATTGCAGGTCAGTCAGCCTGACCTCAATACCAGGAAAAATGATGTGTGATGTGTATTCCTGCATAGCAGGGAGTTGGACTGAATGCCCCCTGTGGTCTCTTCCAACTCTATGATTCTATGATTCTATGAAAAATATTAGAACAGATTGTACAGAAGTTCATCTGCAAGTATCTTGATGACAGTTCAGTAATTAGTAGGAGCCACCATGGTTTGCCAAGAACAAATCCTGCCAAACAAACCAGATATCTTTTTTTGACCAGATCACTTTTTTAGTAGATGGTGGGGATGCTGTGGGTATCGTTTCTCTGCATTTCAGCAAAGCATTTGATAAATTTTCCTATGATATTTTGATTAGCAAACTGACTAAATATAGAATAGATGGGAAAACCATCAAATGGATCCATAGTTGGTTGGAAAAGTGTGCTCAAAGAGTGGCTGTGCTTCAGACTGGAAGGAGGTCTCAAGTGGAGTGCTGCAGGCATCTGTCCTGGAACTAACACTCTTCAATATTTTTATCAATGATTTAGATGATGGGGTGGAGGGAATCCTTATCAAATCTGCAGATGATGCAAAACTGAGAAGGGGTATCTAACACATTACAAGATAGGAATAGAATTCAAAAGGACCTTGATAAACCAGAAACCTGGACTGAAATTAATGTAATGGAATTCAACAGAAAAAAATGGAAAATTCTACATTTAGATCACAAAAACCAAGTGCACAGGTATAGGATGGGAGACCCCTGGCTCAGCTGTACAATATTAGAAAAGGATTTGGAACCAGCAATATGGCGCTGCAGCAAATAAGGTAAATACTATCTTAGCCTGCATTAATAAAAGCATAGTTTCCAAATCGAGGGAAATTATAGTCCCCTTATATTCTGCACTGGTCAGGCCTCATGTAGAGTGCTGTGTTCAATTCTGTGTGCCTCATTTTAAGAAGGATGTTGACAGGTTAGAGCAGGTTTTTAAAAAAGAGAGATGGAGAACAAAATATATGAAGAGAGGTTGAAAGAGCTGAGCATGTTCAGCTTGGCGAAGGGAGAACTGAGTGATGACATGACTGCACTTTTTAAATACCTCAAGGGGTACCACAAAGAGGAGGGTGCAGGCTTGTTTTCTGCTGCCTCAGAGAGTAGGACCAGGTCTAATAATTTAAGTTGCAAGAGGGTAGATCTCAGTTGAACATTAGAAGGAACTTCTTGACAGTGAGAGCAGTCTGGCAATGAACTGATTGCCTAGAGAGTTCGTGGGGTCTCTTTCTCTGGACATTTTCAAAAAGAAGCTAGACAGCAACCTGCTGGGGATGCTTTAGCTGGAGATTCTGTGCTGAGCAGGGGGTTGGTTTGGATGGCCCATGAGGACCCTTCCAGCTCTATGACTCTTTGAGGCACTAAAGCTCTCCGGCACAGAATTCTAAATACCTAATGAAACTACAAACCCCAGGATCCCATAAGATGGAGCCATGGCAGTTCAAGTGGTATCAAAATGCTATGACAGCATAATGTAAAAGGGGCCTCTGTATTTGAAATCTTGGCAAACTATTATCATCCACTACATGAAGAGTGTTGGGTCAGGACTGGCTTTAGAAGCTCTGTGCCTTTAATAGCTTTGTGATTGACACAAAAAAAAAAAATCAATAATAGAAAGCAATTAAACAGCGCTTCAAAATGTTGAAAGCACTTCACATACATTAGCTGAAAAAGTCTTTCCATCAAATCCATCCATTTGGCTACTATTGTTATTCTCATATTACCAGTGCAGGGACTAAGCCTGAGGCCATTTCCACACTAGACTGTTGTAGCATTATTGTTCCACTTTCAACATCCTATGGGATCCTGGGGTTTGCAGTTTTGGGAGAGGCCAGATGGCCCCTCCCTAAACTGCAAACCCAGAATTCCATAGGATGTTGAAAGTGGAATAATAATGCTATAACAGTCTAGTGCAGAAATGGCCTGAGAGTGAACGGCTGATCAAAGCCAGGTATGAGCAAAATGAGGCCTTTGAACCAAATGCAGCCCCAAAGGCTGTTTTTGTGGCCCTTGACATCTCCACACCCTGAACTACCTTTTTTCTGGCCAAAAAAGGGAAGAGAGGAATATCCCTCCAGGAACTGTAGAGCAATGAAAATGCACTTTTTAAAATTGACTGAAGCCCCTCTCTCCACTGCATTGCTTAACAAAACACTCTACTTTTAAACTCTAGAATTGGCCTTGGTTTTTTTTTTATTTATTGCATTTTTGGCATTTTGTGGGCCCCCCAAAAGATCCCAGGATCAGAAAACTGACCCGTAGTCCTGATGCAGTTACCCATCCCAGTCTAAATCTGTGTAGTGCCTTTACGGCTTGACTGAACTGTACCAGGGCTGAACTGAACTGAAATTTACACTTTAAGTGTGTGCCATTATGGGAAAAGCTGTTGATTTCTCCCTGTTATGCATCTGTCCATGTTCTTGGCTTTTGTTCACAGAAAGCCCTATAAAGCAAGAATATTTTATAATTTATTTATTTATTTAGAGCGTGTCCAGAGGGGAGTGACCAAAATGGTGAAGGGTCTGGAAGCCATGCCCTATGAGGAGTAGCTTTGGGAGCTGGGGATGTTTAGTCTGCAGAAGAGAAGGTTAAGTGGGAACATGATAGCCTTGTTTAAATATTTGAAGGGATGCCACATAGAGGAGGGAGTGGGCTTGTTTTCTGCTGCTCCAGAGACCAGGACAAGGAGCAATGGATTCAAACTGCAGGAAAGGAGATTCCACTTGAAATTCAGGAAGAACTTCCTGACGGTCAGGGCTGTCTGACAGTAGAATATGCTGCCTTGGAGTGTGGTCGAATCTCCTTCTTTGGAGGTTTTTAAGCAGAGGCTTGATGGCCATCTGTCGGGGATGCTTTGATGGGTGTTCCTGCATAGCAGGGGGTTGGACTGGATGGCCCCTGGGGTCTCTTCCAACTCTATGATTCTATGAGTATTTACCTTTTAGTCAAAACACTTATCAGGGTGGCTTATAAATCATGACTTTGATCATTCCCTGCCCTCAGGCTTACAATCTAAATAACACAGAAGGAAAAGGAATGGCAGTGGAGGGCAAGATTTATTCCAGCAGATGCTGGCTGCTCTTCTCTCCCTCAGATGGTAGAACAGCAGTTGGAAAAACAAAGAAAGACCTCTCACCAGCTGCTGAGACAAAGCAGGATGGAGTTGTGCCTGTCTGCTCTTCCCTCCCTCAGAAACCAGAGCAATGGCAGTTGGAACTTGGAGGGAGGGCTTTTCACCAGCCACTGGACCAAAGCACAATAGAATTTGGGAGTGTCTGTTCACATCTGTCACATAGGATGAGCATTGGCCTTTACTCAATACTGTGGAAATTTAAAGCAGAGCACTGGTGTGATGTAGTGGTTTGAGCACTAGACCTGAGGTTCAAGTGGAGTCTCTTTTCTTGTCGTTTGAATTCATTGCTCCTTGTCCTAGTTTCTGAAGCAGTGGAAAACAAGCCTGTTCCCTCTACGATCCCTCTTCGAGCATAGCCAGCACAGGAAATGAGGGTCAAAAAATTTTTCAGGAACATGAGCCCAGAATCAAAAGAAGAACATGTTGCTTCCATCAGTAATACTAGTTGTCTGCAATGGATTTCTCCCTACTCCATCCCTTGTATTTATGAGCCAACAGCCTCCCCCAGCTGTTTGCCTAATTAATGTGTCTTCTCTATATAAAGGTTCTGAGCTTCATGGGCTCTCCTTTTCTTGTCTATGCTGGTCTGTAGTGAGTATTGTCCTGTTCATGTCTGTGTGTTGTGGTTGTTGGAGAGGATTCTGTCTGTGTTTGCACCTGAGTCCCCGGGCTGAGGCATCATCATCCAGTGGATTTCCATAACCAAGCAGGGATTTGAACTGTGATCTCTAAAAGTCTGTCCCAGTTCTCAAACCACTATACCAAACTGGCCCTTTGACTACCACCATTTTTTTCTTCCTTAGAAACTCACAGCAGACTGGCAGCCATCAGCTTGCAGTCTAGCACCAGTCCATGGGCCACCAGTTTGGGTAGCACTGTTGCAAAGTAACTGCAGATTAAAAGTGTTGCACAGCAGCATGTCCATACAGATTTTGAAATGGAATGAAACTCATCCTGAAACAGATTAGATGTCTCTGAAATCCAGGGACTTCTTTCCCACAGGTGTTTCACCTTTGGCTTGGGTTCTGGCGCCTGCCGTAGGCTCCTGCGGGGATTGGCAAAGGTGAGCAGAGGTCGAGCTGAATTCCTAAGTCCTGGGGAAAGACTGCAGCCAAAGGTATGTACTCTTGTTCTTCACTGGAATGGCATTCACTGACAGCGGTTTCAAAACCAAGCATGGTTAATAGTCAATGCTGTGCCCATATTATATTGCATTGGTTTATTTATACCCTACCCTTTCTTGAAGCTGGGACTCAGGGGGCTTGCAAGATAAAAAGAAATACAAGTGAAAAGGCATGTAGATTAAAATGTAGGAAAAGTTCTGTTTCAAATACATTCATCTTTCAAATTAAAAACGCAGAAAAGATATCCATTGTAGAAAAATCCAGTACTGGTACATTATTGCAAAATGCAAGTGTATTTCAGCTGAGAAGAAGCCAAACTGCAGTGCGGGTACCATTTCCTGATTGATATATGCTGAAATCCATACAAGAAAAGTAGTGGCAATATCCAGGAAGGTACAGTAACAAGCAATCCTGTGAAATCTGTTCACTCAGAGAACAGCTTGACATGTGGGATTTGAGTAAAAATATTGCCTTGTACTCCCACCTGCTTATAGGAACATTCCTATTCTGGATTCCAGTTGGCAAACAGTGTTTCCTAGGAACATTGTAACCTATTAGGGGCATAAGAAGTCCAATTCTTGCTCCACTCTCCCAGTGTGTTACCCTGTATTCTGGGGGTCCCAGGAGGGGCGCCCAAATAAACACATATAAACACAAGATGGGGAAATAAGCTCGAGTACTCTCTTAAGCTAGCGAGAGGCAGGGTAACGTAGCAGGGATCTTGCAACCCTATGTATACAGCGTCAGGTCAGAAGAGCAGTCAGACAAGTTTTAAAACAGTAAAAATGATAGCTTTATTAAAGGACAAAACAGCAGAAAAGACAACACAAGCATGCAGCTAACTAGAAATTAGAAATGAGAGTTTTCGGGGGAAATGGGTGATATGACACCTTATCTCGTAGTCCTGGAGAGAAGCGAGGAGTTGCAGGGAAGAAAGCTCAGAGCGGTTCGCTGAGGGGAGCTCGCCGGACACAATGGCAGCAAGGCGGTATGGAAGTCCAGAGCGATCCAAGTGAGTGATCCAATGGGCGAGCGATCCGAGCGAGTGATCCAAGGAGGGCTTGGTATCGGGGACTTTTTATAGAGTGGATTGTGCCTACAGGCCATGCCATACTCGGTGAGAACAATGGAAATTTGGAGCGGGACAAAAGCATTGGAAAAGGTCAAGTTTTACATGATCAGCTTAGCGCAGGATAACAATAGTGTAGCCAGTATGCAAATGGCTTAGCCATTGCGAGAGTGCCGGCTTGAGGCCGAGCGTCTTTGTGTAAAGTCGCGCTTAAGCAAGGTGTGTCTGCAAAAATGGTCCCTGAAGCATCGGAGTGGTGTTAATCTGCCTGCCTAAGTGGGGATTGGAATGTCCAACCATTTACCGGCCACACCTGTTTACGTGCTTGTCTGGTGGCCTCGCAAACACGTGGAGCAGGGTGGCAGAGAAAGGTCAAGTGAAGGCCAAATAAGTTTGATATCAAGGGATATCTAGTGCTCTCACTGGATATGTCTGAACCGTGGTAACAAGTGTTCCTTGTTTCCTTTCTCAAGTGTCACCTTCAACGTTGTATTGAAGCTTTCTGCAGCCCACTGAATATGCTGGCTCAAAAAAAATCTGTTAAGGAGTGAAAGATAAAATAGGTGCACATTGTCTTATGACTGGTTACATTAAGAGTCCTTCTGCCTTCAAAGCAACACCTCTGAGTTCCTGCCAATGACAGTTTTGAGTTCTACTCAGCTAACAATTGAGTTGTAAATGTTTGCTTATTTTTTTTATTTATTTTTGCAAAAAACTTGGGTTGGCATCCTATTAGTTAGTTCCTTTTTTATTATTATTATAACAAAAAAAGGAACAATACATAACAGAATAAAACAAAAACGTGAATAATATAAAAGTGAAAAAGAGAAAAATTACAACATAAATAGCTTACATTACTATTTCTCTCCAGATCTTTTATCATCGTATACTTATTCGACATATTATATATCATATTGATTATATATTTTTATTTCATGTATCTAAATCTCATTCTCCTTATACTCATTATTGCTATAGTAATTTCATTCTTAAATCTATTCTTTTCAACTATGTTTAACCTATTGCTAATACTATATATGATCCTGTTATTAACCATAAACCCTAAGCCTAAATGTGAACCCATTCCCAGAGCCAATTATATTTCAGCTTACTCTGCTTTCCAAAATTATAATTCTTCTTCTGGCGGTGTGACACTTCCCTCTTTTGTTAAAACCTTTTCCACAAATATTTTCCATGTTGCTTCAGTCATTCCTTTTCATTATTCCTTTTTTAACCTTGATTCAACATGTTCACTTATCACTGATTGCAATTTTCCACACTTCTTTATACCAATCCTTTATTTGAAAATCTTGAGTTTTCCATTTTCTCAATATAATTAGCTTTGCTGCAGTTAATAAATTTGTAATTAACTCCTTCATTATCTGGGTACAATTAACCTTATCATATAAAGCTAATAATGCTATACTCGGACATCTTTCTAAATCAATTCCTGTTATCTCTTTTATCTCTTTAAACACCATTTGCCAAAATTTGTGTACACCTTCACAATTCCACCACATATGGATATATGTGCCAATCTCTTGGCAACCCCTCCAACATAACCTTGAATGATTCTTATCTATGTGCTTTAACCTTACTGGTGTTAGGTATCATCTCCCCTATTAGTTAGTTCCAAAGACAGTAGATCTATTTAATCAACTGTTGAATGGTGAGTCAATATATAGGTTAATCCCATTGATTCTGTAGGTCTACTCTAGGTAAGAGTGACAACAGAATTCAGGCTTTTCTCTGCAAAATGCCATTTACTGCACAAAAAGAAGTTTTTGCAGATTTCTTTTTCACAAAAAAAGATCTCAGAATGCAAAAGAAATCTTACATCCTTTCTTGTCCCGGATGAGAACATTTACATTTTTTAAAAAATCCCTAGTGGATATAGAATGCAGTATTATATATAAGAGCATGGTAATGAATCATGGACACAAGAGTCAGATGTTTCTGATTTTCCCTTCCAGCTGATTAAGTCTTTGAAGAAAGCCATTGAGCCTGCCGTGAGTGACATCACGATCGATTGGTATGTGCCTGACACCATGGAGGCCCTGCTGTCACCCAACGAGATTGCGACTCTTTATCCAGGAGACAGGCTCATCAGCTACTGCACCCTTTACCACATTGCCAGCTTCCGGGACAAGAAGCCAACAGTTGAGTCCCCATTCCCTTAAAATATGGTGACTCTCCCTGCTATGGAACCATGGCCACTTTTAGATAGTCACTAATTTCTGTAACCAGCTTTCAAAAAGCATTAGTAAGCCAGTAATGTCTTTGGGAGAGAGGAGACAGTGGCTTTCTCATGGCATTTCCTTTCTCCTCTTAAGACAGTGGCAGGAAGGGAAGGGAAAGGAAGGAAAGAGAAGGAAAGGGAAGAGAGAAAAAGAGAAAAGTGGCTGCACCTTTAAGACTAACGACTTTTTGGTTTTTGCATGAAGTTTTGTGGATATAAACCTAATTTTTAAGCTAGAGACTTTTTCCATGCTTGCAGTAATTTATTATTGTTGTTATGTGGTGGTCCTGTTCTCCCAGGGCAGAGAGCAGATGTGCCGGAGTCTCTCTAAGGGCTCTGCGGGTTCGGTATTCCCATCCCAGGAGGAAGCGATGGGGCAGGAAGGAGCTCTTCCACAACCAGCTGGGGAAAGTCAAGACATCTGTAAAGCCCTCCATGAAATTTCCCGTGAGATCTCTCTGGAGTTTTCTGCTGGGGGCACTGAAGAGTCTATGAAGAGTGAGTACACCCATGGGGTGGGTGGAGATGGTATTCGTGGTGGGAACTCCTCCCCACCCTTTCACTCTTCAGACGGACTGGACTACAATGTCCATCAGCAGTAGCTGGTGTGGGCTTTGGTTGTGGTGGTGAGAATGATGGGAATTGTCAACTTGTATATCTCAGGGGCTAGATTGGGGGACGCTGATTTTGGAAAAGAAAATATTTTATTTTCATAGAGCTGGAAGGGACTTCAGGGGCCATCTAAGTTCAACCCCCTGCTATGTTGGAATCCACAGCTAAACCAATCCCAAGAGATGACTGTCCTAACTCTATTTAAAAACTCCCAAAGGAGGAGACTCTGGTACCTTCTGTTCTACTGTCAAACAGCTGTGAACATCAGGAGGTTTTTCCTAAAATTTAGGTGGACACTCTTTTCTTTTAATTTGAACCCACTGGTTTGGAGCAGCAGAAAGCAAGCTTGCTCCATCTTTGACACCACACCCTTTCAGATATTTAAAGATGGTTATCATATCACTTCTTAGTATTCTCTTCTACAAGCTGAACATACCCAGCATCCTTAGCTATTCCTTCAGGGCTTCATTTTCATCTTGGCCATGTTTGTATCTCTTTTCTTGGAAAGCTCAAGCATAGACCAAGAATGTGCAAACTGAAGCAGGAGTGTGGGGTTACTGGGGAACAGAGATCTCTGTGGCCCACAGCTTTGCATGTGGAAGGCTCCAGATTCACTCCTTTGATACTTCCAGTTGGGTTGCATCTGGGATGCACATCCTCCAACTGTCCAACTTTGGCAGGGAGAGTCCTGATTAATCTTTTGTTGTCCCATTTTTCAGTGGCTGTTGAAATGTCCCTGTTTCTCTTTCTTCCTCCCACCTTGCCCCTTTCCCCTCAGCTTACTTAACTACTGCAAACTGAGTTGCATTCAGTTAACTCAGCAGAGGAGAGAGGAGAGGAGGGAGCAGAATCTTGCCCTTCCAAGTAGGCTCAGGCCAACTACTGCAGCCTCTCCTAGCTTGTCTGTTCTTCCTCATTAATACCTTTTGCCGTCTTACCACACTCTGGCCCTGTTTTTCGTCTGTGAAATGTTGGAGGGTATGGGGATGCTGCATATCATAGGAAATTCTCCATGCAGTCACCACAATTCCTTCTCCCTGGCAGGTGGGGATCCCGTGTCTGGAGGAGATATCTGGAAACGGATCTACCAGCCCTCCTACATCCAGGAACAGTATGTCCTCACTCACTGTTCCGTCAGCACTGACCACAGCCAGGGCTTGTTCTCCCACAGCTCCACCAGCAGCGAGTCCACTGGTTCCAGAGATGTCCCTCCAGAGGGAGGCTCTTTAGCACAGACTCTTGAAAACAGCTCCCAGCAAGGCCAGAAGAGTGTCTCCCTGTGCAATTCCTCCACAAAATCTGCTCCACTCCCCCAGGCTCAGACTGGTGCTGGTACTAAGGTGAGGCTTGCAAAAACCGATCCCAAATCTAGCAACCTGAAGATGGGTCTCTCCATTGCTTAAAACTACAGATATTATTTTTTTTGCCTAGAATGGAATCTTCTGCAAGAATTGTAAAGAGAAATTCCTCATAGAATCATAGAATAATAGAGTTGGAAGAGACCACAGGGGCCATCCAGTCCAATCCCTTGTCATGCAGGAATTCACTTCAAAGCACCCCAACAGATGGCCATCCAGCCTCTCCTTAAAAACCTCCAAAGAAAGAGACTCCACCACACTCCAAGGCAGCAGATTCCACTGCCAGACAGCTCTGACGATCAGGAAGTTCTTCCTGAGGTTTAGGTGGAATCTTTTTTCCTGTAGTTTGAATCCATTGCTCCTTGTCCTGGACTCTGGAGCAGTGGAAAACAAGCCTGCTCCCTCCTCAAGATGACATCCCTTCAAATATTTAAACAGGGCTATCATGTCCCCTCTTAACCTTCTCTTCTGCAGACTAAACGTACTCAGCTCCCTAAGCCGCTCCTCACAGGACATGGCTTCCAGATCCTCATTTTTCATTTTCCTCATTTTGTTATTATCTGTGGGAGACATCTGGAAGTCAATTTTCCTAGTCCATAAGAATTGAGACATAAAATATTCCCAGAAAAGGTTTTTCCTTGTTCAATTCTCCAGTGTAATTTTATGGGAGGGGGGATTTCTAGATGGGGTGTAGCTAAATAGAGGTCAGAATGAGTGCGTTGCCCACCCCAAAATAAAAATTCTGTCTTCTACTGAAATTTTTCTTTAGTCCCCAAATTTCTAGCATTGCAAGGAGTGAGATATTGAAAATCATGTGTGCTTAGGGGCTCATTGAGACTGAATTTTTTAAAGAAAACCAGAAAGTCCCAGATTTTGTTCCTGTTCTCTGATTTTATTTTAGAGAATATTTTCTATCAGCTCCCAGTATGATCAGAGACTTTTTATACCAGCTCCCTGAATCAGAAAGAATAGGAGCAAAATCTAAGATTTTTCAATCACTCTGAATGTGCCCCTAGAACTCTTACATTTAATGTGTCCTCATTCCCTTTGTATCATCGCCTGCTATTTTTTCTTTGGACACCTAAACTGTGTTTCCAAGGTGCTATAAGATCCTTTTGTATTTCTAAATGCTCAGCTGAAATGTTAAGTTACTGCAGAGCTAGAAATGCCTGAAGAAAGAATTTCATTGGGGGGCAAAATGTTTGTTTGGGGGCTATGCCCTTATTGCCCCCTCCCTTGTACCTACACTCCAGCTATAATCTTTGATCTGTCATCCTTGTATGTTTCCCCACTATTTTTCCTTCTCTCCCTCCTCCTCTTTTGGTGTGGCCTCCCAAAAATAGATCAGCAAGAGAGAAGCAGAATAGCTGCACAATGTCTTTTGATTAGTGGCACTAGAATCTGTCTGTCTGGCATCACCTAAACCAGGAGAAGGTAGAGTGTGGCCCAGAGGCCACATGTGTCCCTAAAGACTCTTTTTGTGGCCCTTGGCCCTTTCAGACTCTCTAGATTGCCCTTTTTCTGCCCCCCCCCAAAAAGTGAATTCGCTCTTTCGAAAGTCCTCAAAAGTGACAAGTCAGCTTTAATTGCATTGCAAGTCCTTCAGTTTCTATCATTCCCTTCCCTGACCCATTTTTCCAAACCAGAAGTGATGCTTCTGACCATTTCCACTTTTTAAATCTGTGTATTTATGTGTTGGGTATTTTTGGCAGTCTGTGCAGTCCCAGGAGTGTCCTGGGGGGAAAACACCCATAAATTATAGTTATCATGAACCCCTCCTTGATATCACCTCCATATGAAAACTTACCTGCTGGTGTAACCTGCAGCCCAAAGCATCATGTTCTCCTAAATCCACATGGAATGTATCTAATCAGTATCAATGCACTGTATGGATCAAAATCAGGGGCTAGCCATTCCAATAGCAGGAGAAACTGTATTCCCCCACCAAAGTCCAATGGGGACCACACCTGCCAATGTCAGGTTTCCAAAATTGGTTAGCATGGCAGCCAGGCAGGGGGCAGGAGAAAAGGAGATGTCATTTGAGTTGAAAACATGGTGTGCAATAGAGCACACCGTTTACAAGTTGATCAGTACTTACAAGAGGCCTAACCACCTTGTAAACAATGTGTGCACTACCTGCACATCTTGGTTTAAGGAAGATGCCAGCTATCCTGCCCCTACCTCTGCTTCTAGGCTGCTGAAATTTGTGAGTGGAAGGAGCAGCAGGCACATAGCAGGCTTGCAAAAATATGCATGTAATCTGTAATTGGACTGTGTTTTGGCCATCATGTTTAGATTTTTTTAACTAGGCTTGGAAATCAGTCATCATGTAGAATTTGCTTCAGGTGATGTTCATATAAAAACCTTGGCCAAGATCCTACATTTCACTTGCAGAACATTAACTGTGTGCGGCCAATACAACTCTGCAAATCTGCCTCCTTATTGTCCCATTGTGCAATGGAGGATGCACAGTGGTTGTTCCCCCAATCCCAGCAGTGGTGCATTGAAAGCACTGATAAATAGTTATGCACCATCTGAAAATGGACAGCTGCAATCTAGATATGTTTGTGGGAACTCTGCTTGCACCATTGTGAACTGAATACATTCGTTAAGCAATGCCCAAAAAGTACAGCCACTTTTGTAAGGAAACTCAAGTGCGTGTAAAACACTAGCAGAATTCTAGCCCATAATTTAGTTCTTCACGTACACAGTTCTACCCCTGGGTCTTGTGCAAAAGGGGAACATTAATGTCTCCTCTTGCAGACAATGTGTGTGTTACTGATGTTAGTTTAGCTCATGCAATTCCCAGAGAGAGTTTTGAGCTCACGGAAACTAACTTTCGATAAGCAGATTTATTGCTTTCACACATCAGCACTAACTGGACACTATAACCCTTCTATCCCATTTCCACATAAATATAAATATGATTTATAACCTAAGGCTTTAATATCACCCTGTACTGCATCTGAAGAAGTGGCTTTATATCCATGAAAGCTCATGCTAAAATAAAAATCAGTTAGTCTTAAAGGTGCTGCCACATTTTTTCCCTTCCCTTCTCTTCCTTCTTTTTAAGGCTTAAAGTGGATCTTGCTTCAACTGCGGTTGCAATGTGAATGCATAACCTGTAATGAACAATTTAAGTCCTTTATGAGAAAATGCTGAAAATTTGTATCCAAAGCCTCATCATTTTCTCTTCAGTCTCTTTGGAATGGTTGTATGCTTTACAGGAGGGAGGGTGTACGTATGTGTGTGTTTGTGACACACAGAATGAGCTTTAGGCAATGATTCAGGTCTAGAGATGCAGTATGCCCAGCACTAGAGAGCCAGCATGGTGTTGTGATATGAATGTTGGATTAATGGAAACCCACTGGGTGACCTTGGGTAAGTTGCCGTCTCTTAGCCTCAGAGGGAGGCCATGGGAAACCCCTTCTGAACATATCTTGCCAAGAAGATCTCGTGATACATTTGCCTTAGGGTTGCCGTAAGTCAGAAATGACTTGAAGGGATGCTACAACAATGCCCAGCGCTGGATATCTGTTCAAGGGAAATCGTTTTGCTTGCTTGCTGTGATCTGGGGGAGGTGGGTATAGAGTCTTCCCAGCCTTGACCCTCTTCCCTTTTGTGTTTGCTTAAGGTGCCAGTGGCTGCAAGCTCTGAGGAGCTGGTGCGAAAAAAGAAGGCGCTGGCCCGAGCTGCCCTGTCTGGACGCAGTTTCTCTTCACCACACGGTGAGCTGGATGCCCATCGGCTGCGCCGGGCCTTGGAGAAAGTGTCCCAGAAACGGAACCGGTCTGTGGAGGGGAAGTTAGATGAGATTGGCCCTGAGTTGCAGAAGATGCAGAAGGGCATTGCTGATTCTGGTGAGTGATAGGGAAGAAAGATAGAATCATAGAGTTCGAAGGAGACCTTTGGGCCATCAAGTCCAACATCCCACTCCAGCTAAAGCATCCCCAACAGGTAGCTGTCCAGCCTCTTTTGAAGACATTCAGAGAAAGTGATGCCCACCACCTCCCTAGGCAATTGAGTCAATTGCCCAGTCACTCTCCCTGGCCATTTCTGCCCTACGCTGTTCTAATGCTCTTATTCCACTTTCAACATTCTGTGGAATCCTGGGGTCTGCAGTTTAGAGAGGGACATTTAGAATTCTCAGCCAGAGAGCTCTTGGCCCTCAGTAAACTACAAATCCCAGAACTCCAGAGGAAAGTGGAATAATAGCACTATAACTGTGTAGGGTGGAAATGGGCAGCGTCAAGAAGCTCTTTCTAATATTCAGTCAAAATCTGCTCTCCTGTAACTTCAAATTATTAAGACCTGGTCTTGTTCTCTGGGGCAGCAGAGAATAAGCCTGCCCTTTGCTCTCTGTGACAGGCCTTCAGGTTTTTAAAAAAGAGTGCAATCATGTTACCCTTCGGTCGTCTCTTCACCAAGCTGAACACACCCATCTCCTTCAACCTTTCCTCGTATGTTTTGCTCTCCATGCCTCTTATCATCCTCTTTGCTCTTTTCTGAACCTGCTCCAACTTATCTATATCCTTCTTAAAATGAGGCACCCAGAACTGAAAGTAGTACTCCAGATGAGGCCTGACCAGCCCAGAATATAGTGGGACTGTTTCTTTCCTGGGCTTGGAAACTATGTGTCTCTTAATGCAGATTAAGGTAGCACTTGCCTCCTTTGCCGCAGCATCACACTGCTGGCTGTTGAGGTAACCAATTAGGAGAGCAATGGGGGTGAGATTTCCCCCTCTGTCATAATCAGATAAGGAAAAAACAGAAATGGTTGAGAGTACAGAGTACCCTTCTTGCAACTTAGTTTTCTTATACAGGTGAGGATATGGAAATTAGAGTCTTCATCAAGACTTCATCAAGTGAAAACATAGTTGCTCCTGGAAGCTTTTGGGGCCTAACTGGTTTCACCCTTCCATGTACACAGTTTTCATTCATTTTCAGCTATTTAAACTCTTGTAATCCGCATTTTAAGTTTGTTAATTGTTTAAAGGATTTTATTAGCCTGGTTTTATTATATGCTGCTCTGAGATCAATAGGTAGAGGGCAGAAAATAAATATTTAAATATATAAATAAATGTATGTATGTATGGCAGTTGGAGGGGTGAAGGGGCTGATTAGTCAGCCCTCCAATTTGGGAGAGAATTTTGCAAGATTGCAGCCAGCAGAGGCCAGACTCCTCCTGGGTCAGATGACCTGGTTTCACACTACATCATTATAGCACTGTGATTCACTTTAACTGCCATGGATTCATTCTATGGAATTCTGAGGTTTGTAGTTTGGTGAAACACTACAGCATCCTGGCAGAGAATTCTAAACACCTTTTTCCTGAACTGCAAATCCCAGGATTTCATAGAATGCAACCATGGCAGTTAAAGTGGAATCATCGTGCTATAATTGTGTGGTGCGGAAGTGACCTAAGTGAACGTCCAGTGACTCCTGTTGTGAAACAGCAGCTGCCACTTCTGTTGAGCAGGGTAGCTGCATAATTGAATTCTTTCTTGCTTTTGTCTGCATAATTAAATTCTTTCCTGCTTTTGTCTCCCCTCTGTTGATAATTGAAGCAGAATTGCGTGTGGTTCCAGTGCCCTGCTGATAAGTTTCCAAGTAGCCACTATGTCCTAAGTTAGGAGTGGAAAATGCAGCGGGTGGTTGAGGGTTAATTTTCTGCCCCTCAGGACCTTCTGCGACACTCTGTCACAGACTGCCAAAATGCCAGAAGAAGAAGGAGAGGAAGAGGAAGAAGAAGAAGAAGTAATAGTGGTGGTCTCTGGAACAGGGGTGTAGCAATGGAGTGAGAGCAAAATAAAGACAGTGTCCCTCTCAAATAAGAATTCTGCCCTCCAAATGAATTTTTCCTTCAATCTCCAGATTTCTAGCATTGCTGTTAATTATTTTTAAAAAGTTTTATTAAAAGTTTTTAAAGTATGTGCAAACACAAGAGAAAAACAACAAATTACAGCAACAAGGGGATCCTCCAGCATTTGGCCAGTCCAGCATGCATGTAATCCTGAGTACCAGATGCAACTGGCCGTCATTGGCTTGAGAATGTCTGTCTGAGATTCTCCATCCAGAAATCTGTCCTGCTGCAAAACCTGACCTTGTTCTCCTGTGCCTTCCTCTCTCCTAGGCAACTTGCTGTCACCTGCCCACTTGGACTGGGACATGCTTTTGGAGCCTCCGTATCTTTTCAGCCCATCACCAGCAGCCACCGAACCAGGAGAGTGTGAAGGCAGCTCTTGGCCAGCCCTCCGGTGTCAAGTGGTGATCCATGCTCTCAGTGCAGGCAAGCGGGTCTCCTGGGAAGTGACCATTGCCCTGGATTCCCTCCTCCTTGCCAAAGACAGACAAGAGCCTTGCCAGCAGCATGAGCAGAGTAAAGCCTGGGATAAGCTGCTCCACCGCTTGACTGCTGGCTCTGTCATCCGGGACAATGAGAATGTGGCCCAGAGAGAAGCTGAGCTGGAGCATGGTAAGCCTGATTCCCTTCCCTGGATTGTCCAGTCCCCAGTCTCTGCATGGTGGCTATCAGCAGCTAGTTTTATAGTAAGGCAACTTTCAAAATTGGATGGTGAAACATTCAAAAGTGTCTCCCTTCCATCTGAAAAAGTGGACAGGAAGCAAGGAAGTCCTTTGGACACAGTCCCTCGGCCTTTTACGTACCTCTCTTTGCCTTTAGTCTGGCAACTTGAAGACTTAACCTGGGGGTATTCAGGTGGTTGTATTATGACTCTACAGCATGGCTGTAGTTAGATGGGGAGGGGGGAATAGGCATTGTTCTCCCAAGTAAGAATTCTACCTTCCATTGAAATTTTTCTTCAGTCCCCAAATTTCTAGCATTGCAGAATGTGAAGTACTGAAAATAGTTTGTAAGTAGAACTCTTCCATTTGCTGTGTTTGCATTGCCTTGGTCATTTTCCCTGGGTACTTAAACTATATTTCTAAATACTTAATCCAAGTTTTAAGTTACTTCAATGCTAGACATTGAAGAAAGCAGAATTCTTGTGGGGGAGGTAATATCCTCATTTGCTCTCCAGCTCTACTCCAGCACTGTAGTCTCCAATTGCTGAACTCTGGTGTGTAGACAGTGCTGGAGAAAAACATATCCAAAGTCGGTATCAAGAAATGTTGTATTCCCCAGCCTGAAAGCACAATGGAAATTATGCAGATTTAACCTGGAGTCTGAGCTTTTAAAACTCATCTCTGAAGCAATAAGGACTACAGGTCTTTTTAAATAAACAAAACAAAATAAACAAAACCCTGACTTCAGTGGTGTTTTTCTGTATATGCTATATTCCTGTCATCACAGCTGCCTGTTGAGGATGCTTTAGCTGAAGATCCTGCACTGTACATTTTAGAATCAATGGTCCATGAGGCCACTTCCAACTCTCTGATTCTATGACTTATGGCATCCCTAAGGCAGACCTTTTTTTCTTTTTTGGCAAGTTTAGTTCAGCCTTGCCTTCCTTGGAGGCTGGGAGAATGTGACTTCCTCAAGGTCACCCTGTGGGTTTCCATGGCTGAGCAGGGATTCAAACCCTGTTCTCCAATGGTGTAGTCTAGTGCTCAAACCACCACACCGTGGTGGCTCCTCACGTTGCAATTGCTTTCTATTTATTCCAAAGCCCAAGTCAGGGGAGTGTTTGTGTCTGTGTCTCTGTCTGTGTGTATGTGTTTACAATTTAGCTTTAAAGTCCTAAGAGGCTGGGTCCAATGCATCTGAGAGTCCATCTCCTCCTTTACAAACCTGCCTGCAGCTTACCTTCATTATCGAAGGTCCTGTTTCGTGTCCGTCTCCTAGGGAGGTGCTGTGGAAGGATACCTGAGACAGGGCTTTATGCACAGCAAAGCCATGGTTGTAGAAATCTTTTCCCGGAGAGATGAGCTTGGCTCCTGGATTGTGGTCTTTTGGGATCTGGAAATATATATGTACAATATATACTGTTTTGCTAAGCTTTCAGTTATTAATACCACTCCTTGATTTTAGCAAGTTCCCTGTGTGTGCATTTTATCTCTCTCTCTCACTTTTTTAACATTATGGTATCTTATTCTTTATGGTTTTGTTCTCTGTTTCCTTGAGTGTTCATTGAGTAAAGGAAGGATGTAAAAACCTATTACATGAAATTAAATACGTGCGTTTTGGGGGATTGTTTCTGTTCCTCCGTCCAGGTTTCTCTCGGAGGTTCCGCCTTAAGGCTATGCAGTCCAGCAAAGCTTGCAACACACCCTCCATTTATACCTCCATCGTGCCTGTGGACTCTTCCACTCAGGAGACTTTGCCATCAGTCCTTGAGGTTCGCAGCACAGGTAGGACTCCTTGGAGCAGAGGCACGTGGCTCTGCTTCTTAGCTTTAGAAGCTAAATCCCTGGATTCACTACGCATTCTGCTCTTCAATTAAGCCTCTCTAAACCAGCATTCTCTTCCTACAATACTGTACCAGAAACTTCTGGTGGGAAGCTCCTGGGCAGGACATGAGTACTTCCCTCTCATGCTTCCCTCTCATGCTCCCCAGCAACCTACAGATGCATGATGCCACTGCTACTGGAGATGAGGGCAACAGCCTCAGGGTCCTTCCACACTGCACAGTTACAGCGCTGTGATTCAACTTTAACTGTCATGGCAATATCCTGTGGAATCCTGGGACTTGTAGTTCAGGGTGGAGCATTTAAAATTCTCATCCAGAGAGCTCTACTGTCCCCCCAAACTACAAACCCCAAGATTCTCCAGGATGCAGCCATGGCAGTTAAAAGTGGAATCCTAGTTCTATAAGGTCACCTGTGGCAAAATTGTTCTCAATGAGATAGCCATGTTGGTCTGTTACAGAATAAAAAGGAGAAAAGAATGATGGGAAGAGAAAGAGAATCTAGCTGTACTTTTAAGACTGATTCATTTTCGCATTAGCTTTCAGTCCACTTCTTCAGGTGAACTGACACAGATAGTATCGTACCACGGATAAGTTACAAGTTACATAACTGTGGGAGAGGAATCAAAGCATAGTAGGGTACTTATTGTTTTGTTGTTGTTATGTGCTTTCAATCCTTTCTGTTTTATGATGAGCCTAAAATTAACTATCAGGGGGTTTTCTTGGCAACATTTGTTCCAAGGGCATTCGTGTTTGCCTTCCTGTGAGGCTGAGAAAATATGACTTGCCCAAGGTCCCCAGTAAGTTTCCATGGTGGAGCAGGGATGCAAACCTGTTCTCCAGAGTTGTAGATGAATGCTCAAATCACTGCACCACATTGGCTTTCATACTTGTTATTATGTGTCTTCAAGTCATTTCTGACTTATGGCACCCTAAGATGAACCATCATGACAATTTCTTGGCAAGATTTGTTCAGAGAGGGTTTGCCATTACCTTTCTCTGAGCCTGAAATGTGTGACTTTGCCCAAGGCCACCCAGTGGGTTTCCATGTCTGAGCGAGGATTCAAAACCTGGTCTCCCAAAGTCCTGGCCCAACACTCAAAAGAATGACACCATGCTGGCTTCCTGTAATAGGATACAGAAAGATGCAATTTGTTCTGCACCTGAATTTTCAGAGTGATAATCAGATAGGTATTAGTTTAACCAACTTGATGAAATGTGCTTTCTTCCAGAGGGCTTATACAGCTACCAGCAAGAATCCCGTTCAGTCAGCCGGCGTCACCGTAGTTGCTCAACTGGTCTAGGAAGGAGGCAAGATTCAGAGGACCTAGATGACATTCCTATTTCTGCAGGTACCTTGCTCACTTCTTCTGTCTGATCTGTTGATGGAGTGACTTTTTTATTCAAGTGAATTGTTACATGCTCGTCTCTTGATCAAGCGAGGAGATGCTCCAGAGTTTAGTTTCCTTCAGGCAGGAGAGCACTGCAGATTTGGGGCACTGTCTCTGTAATATTTGTTTTACTTAGAAATGTGCAAGCAGAGGTTGGTGGAAATCAGCAAGCACTCCTACATCAGTTTCCCAGGAACAATCACCGTAAAATAAAACTGAAGTTGTTGTGGTTCATATATGTTGTCAAGTCAGTTTTGGCTTATGCCAAAACTATGAATAAGAGATCTCCCAGAGCCTCTGTTATTAACAGCTGTGCTCAGATCTTGCAAATTCAGGGCTGAAGGTTGTTGTAGGTTTTCCAGGCTTTGAGGCCATGTTCTATTAGTATGTTCTCCTAACGTTTCGCCTGCGTCTGTGGCTGGCATCTTCAGAGATCTTCTGAAGATGCCAGCCACAGATGCAGGCAAAATGTCAGGAGAAAATACTAATAGAACATGGCCTCAAAGCCCGGAAAACCAAAACAACCTATGAATTCCAGTCGTGAAAGCCTTCAACTTTACATCATGGTTGTAGCTTCCTCATCTGAATCCACCTGTAATGCAGTCTTGCTCTTTTCCAACTACCTTCTTCTCTACCAAGCAGTATTATCTCTTCTCTCTGTCCCACCATCGTCTCAGGTGCTCATGGTGAGAACAAGGGAGAGGGCCTTCTTGGTGGCTGCTCCCAGACTCTGGAAATCCCTCTTTAAAGAGGCCAAGATGGCCCCATCCCTGCTGTCTTTATGACATTTTTGTACCAGCGGGCTTTCTTTTTTGACAGAATCACTTCTTTAATCACTTCTACTGCTTGACCACTGGGGAAAAACCATATTTTCCAATAATGGAGTTGAAGAATGTGTTCTACTGCAGGCTGGTCTAAAAGTGAAAGGTGTTTAGCATCTTCTTCTTGGGTTACCAGAAAGATACACTTAACAAGTTTCTAAGAACTTAACAGTCTAATCACTATACAGTTTCTTTCCTTGGCTTCTTTCTGTTCCTGTTTCTTTCATACTACAAGTTTGTTATGAACAAGCATCAAGCCTTGAAAGTACTTCACAGTTTTTACTTTAAGTTCCAGAGTGGCATCCTCATCACGCACAAAGACTGTACAAGGATGCTGAAAGGCCGAAACTGCCCACATGTGGTTTGTGCCTTCCTCAATAGCTTTGTATAAGGCAAATGCTTTGTGAGTTCCTGTGATTAGAATCCATGACGGTACCCAGCCCAACTGTGAAAGCCATTGTGGGCACTTTAGAGAGGTCACCATCAAAGAATCTGGCATTAGCCAATATCGTGTCCAATGCCAAAGTCTTAACTCTGTTTCTAGATACCAGGCTCATTGAAGGCAATATGACCATCTGGACCAATACCTCCAACAAAGAGCTCGATTCCTCCAGCTGCCTTGATTTTTGCTTCAAAAGCCAGGCTTTTTAAATTGAAGGGATGTTGGCTTGTGATGCTGTGCAGCATTTAAGTTGCTCCAGAGACTAGGACACGGAGCAATAGATTTAAGCTGCAGGAAAGGATATTCCACCTGAACCTCAGGAAGAACTTCCCGACAGTTAGAGCTGTCCGGCAGTGGAATTTACTGCCTCAAAGTGTGGTGGAATTTCCTTCTTTGGAGGTTTTTAAGCAGAGGCTGGATGGCCATCTGTTGGGAATGCTTTGATGGGTGTTCCTGCATGGCAGGGGGTTGGACTGGATGGCCCCTGGGGTCTCTTCCAACTCTGTGATTCATAGAATCATAGAAATGTAGAGTTGGAAGAGACCCCAGGGGCCTTCCAGTCCAACCCCCTGCCATTCTATGATTCTAAGTTGGTATAGTTCTAATATTATTAATATTTTTTATAGGTAATTGTTTAAACTTTATAAGTTAATTATTTTTTAATACTTCCATGGATTTTTAAAATTTGCTCTGTTATAAAATCAGCAGCAGCAGCATTGTGATGTCACATTGTCTTATAGTATCTCCAAAGTGTGATAGCCTCAGTTTAGTCACTTTGGTTTCTAGTGAGAGTTCAGACTTGATTTGCTTTCAGGCTCATTATTTTGGCGTTCTGTGATACCTATAGAAGCGTATCCCAAATTAATCATCTCAGCTAAAGCCACAGATTTTTTTGTTTTATTCTCATTTTGGACTTAAATCTGCCTGGTTTAGTTATATACATGCATTGACAGCCAAATGCACTGTAGAAGAGGGGCTTCCTCTCCATTCCATTTGGAAAGGCATCTGAAACTGGTAAAAGAACATTTAGGGGCTCTTTTGTCAAACCCCTGACGGGCAATAAAATTTCAAATCCATTGAAGTAGAGTTACTCTACTGCAGCTAATGGGCTGGAAATGTTATTGCCTGTGTTTTACTGCCCTTTGTTCCCAATTTCTACATGGCCAAAAAAGGGAATGGCCTCTATCTGCACTGATATCCCTTTAGACCATCTTAACTCACAATAAAAGTAACATAGAAGACAGAATGTAGGCCTGGGACTCTAACACCATCGCTTTTCTTCTCCTGGATGATTTTTAGCATCTTTGCCTGATAAAGAAGCCAGTGAAGCTTGTAAAGGTTGCATGATTTATTTTGTGCATTTTAGTTGGCCCAGCCGTATCACTGTTTGGATGATTTTGGATTTTGTTGTATTTTGTAGCATGGCCAACACAGCTACCTCTGAATATGTTTTCTGGATTTTGAGAAAATGGAAATAGATATGAACAAGGGCTGAAAACAGAGAGTGGAGAGCCATGGGGGCAAGGCTGAGAGGCAGCCAGAAAAACAAATACAGATTAACAAACCAGTGTGGATATGTTGGAAGCTGATATGTGTGAAACACTTGGCACTGTTATTGTGGATCCCACCAGAGATGTAACTGTCTGTGAGGGGGAAAAATAAGAATGTTTTCCTTCCAAATATGAATTCTGTCCCCCTCCAAAATTTTCCTTCAGTCCCCAACTTCCTAATATTGCAGAGAATGAGACATTCAAAACCATTCACATTTTTTTAAAAAGTTTAAACTGTCTTTCTAAATGCTCGAAATACTTAAGTTACTGAAGTGCTAGAAACTGGGGGACAGAATTCTTACTGAGGGGGTCAGCGGCCTCATTTTGTCCCCCTCCGTAGCTGTAGTCCAGGTCCCACCCAGTGGTACCAGTGAAAGTTGTATTCTGTAGAACAGTCTTCTCCAACTGGAAATGTGTTAATTTATAACTCCCGTGATCCCCACATAGCATTTTGCTAGGAATAGTAGGAATGATAGGAATTGTAGTGAGACACATCTGGAGTTACAAGGCTGAGGAAGGCTGCCATTGAAAAATGCTGATGGAACCAAACTGTATGTGATGTAAGCAATGTGAAGGTGTCCTCCAATCTTGTCTATGTATGTACTTTTCCAACTTTGCTGTACAGGGAGGGGATACTGACTCCTACACCTGCAGGCTTGTCTTTTAAAGATCATCCTCCTGGCTTTCTGGCTTCAGTGGTGAAAACAGAAGAAAGATCACTGTTTCCCACCACAGTTAGGAAAACAAATTTGGCAGGAGGAGGCTTTTGTTTGGAAAGGGATTAAACTCTCACACACCACCACCCGGCCCTTATCAAATGCAGTAACCTCCTTATGACGTTTTTAAAAATTATTTTTCACTACACACTCCACATTTGCAGATTTGACTTTCACAGATTTGATTATCTGCTTTATTTCTGGGGGAATCTTCCCTCTCACCAGCTCTGAGCAGGCTGTACATTCCTTTAAAAATCTGCCTTTGGTCTTCCTCCTTCTCCTCCACTGCCAGCCAGCCACTGCCTTACCAGCTAAGGATGGTCTGCACCCAGATTGTTCAGCACCACAAGCCCTCCCCTGACGCTCCCCCACATCCAAGGAAGGAGATGGGTGTGCAAGAGAGGAAGTATAAGGTCACCCTGCCAACCTATTTCCTCTTCCCTCTCCTTTCCCTGGCCTAGTTTGGACCCTGGATGCCTGTTCTTCCCACAGTTCCTTGCCTCCCTTCTTGCAGACACATGCACACACATTTTGATATTTAAAATTTTTCCACCTGCACCCCTAATCCTAGCAAATGTGGAGGGCCAACTGGAGTCATATTCTCTGAAGCTAAACTAAGCTCTGTTTCCCAGCAACTGCACGTAGCCATCCTGAGTGCTGGGAAACTTCAACGTTATAAAAAAAGATCCTTTGAAATTGTTCCTGGTGCTTTTTTGAAGAGATACCTTCTACACAGTTCTAAATATATATCAGCTTCACCCACGCCCTGCTATGCTTGACTGCTCATTGCATCCTCTTTTAGACTGGTGTGATCTTTGTGCACTCTGATTTCAGCCTGTGATCTGCAGTGGCTTCTTTCTGCCTTAAAGTTCCACAACTGTCTGCCTTACCTTGGCACATGCTCTTTAGCATGCTATCTAGTCTTATCCCAAAAGCTGGGTGACTCAGAGGTCCACCCTCATTGCCAGTGCCTCTGTGGAACAGTGGAGAATTATGAAAAATGAAAGTCACAAGTATAGGATGGGGGATGTGTGGCTGGATAGCAGTACGTGTGAAAAGGATCTAGGAGTCTTGGTAGATCACAAGCTGAACATGAGTCAGCAGTGTGACGCGGCAGTCAAGAAAGCCAACACAATTCTTAGTTGCATCAATAGGAGTATGGTGTCTAGATCGAGGGAGGTAATGCATTGGTTAGGCCTCATTTGGAATACTGTGTCCAGTTCTGGGCACCTCAATTCAAAAAGGATGTTGACAAGCTGGAACGTGTCTAGAGGAGGGCGACCAAAATGGTGAAGGGTCTGGAAGCCATGCCCTATGAAGAACACCTTAGGGAGCTGGGTATGTTTAGTCTGCAGAAGAGAAGGTTAAGAGGGGACATGATAGCCATGTTTAAATATTTGAAGGGATGTCATGTTGAGGAGGGAGTGGGCTTGTTCTCTACCACTCCAGAGGCTAGGATGAGGAGCAATGGATTCAAGCTGCAGGAAAGGAGATTCCACTTGAACCTCAGGAAGAACTTCCTGAGGGTCAGAGCTGTCTGGCAGTGGAATATACTGCCTCAGAGTGTGGTGGAATCTCCTTCTCCTTTTTAAGAAGAAGCTGGATGGCCATCTGTTGGGAGTGCTTTGATGGGTGTTCCTGCATAGCAGGGGGTTGGACTCAATGGCCCCTGGGGTCTCTTCCAACTCTGTGATTCTATCAGCTCAAAGGGAGGTTTGCAAGAGAGGTCTTACAGGATTTTCCATGCATGAATACCAATAGTAATGCAGGGATACCACTTGGATATGAAAATAATGTTTTATTGGGGAAATATCACAATCATATGCAACATTCAAGCAGTCTCATAACCACACAAGGCTAACCAAAAGAAAGGAAGAAAAAATTAGATAGTAAGAAGTTTAGGGTGAAGTGGGTGATATTTACTTAGCCTTCAGAGAAGAGGTGAAGCAATGCGGCTCAGACTAAGGGTCCAAGGGTAGTACAAGAACAGCAATCTGAGTATCAAAGTGATGGCCTATGTCCAGAGCACTACAAGTTGTCTGGCTCTGAACCAGAGTTGAAATACCTTGTTTCTGCACTGAGGAAGAAGGTGCTAATGGCTCTCTGGCAGCGCAAACAATGGGGTCTGGAATATGCGAATAGTTTTAGTATTAGGTGACAAAGCACTGGTGGAAATCATGATAGGTCCTTAATGGCTGGGCAGGTGAGGAAACAAAGGAGAATTTCAGCTGGAAGAGGAAACGGGTTGAAGACAATCAGTTGCTCTGTTGAGGCAGTTTCGGATGCGATTGTTTTTGTAGGTTGAGTAATTGAGGAGGTTATTGCAAGCTCATTAACACCAGAGCATCCCAAATGTCCCCTTGATTATGACCTGGCTGTGCCCTGAAATCCTATCTGACCTACTTTTGCATGCGTTCAGCCAATCCTCCTTGCCAGCATGGCTTTTCATGCCAATTTCATAACCCAATTATATCATATCATGGAGTGGGGATGTACAGCATGGTAACACTAGCACCAATAAATGGATTCGCAGATGTTGAATCTGTTAGCTTAGTATGTGCAATTTTTGCTTTTTAGAACGAGAAGAGATTCCTGCTTCTCCTATCAGCAGCTCTTCTACTGCCCAAGAAAAGCAAAACTGTCCTGATGGTAAGTCCCTTCACACAGTGATGCTTGGAAGATGTTATGAGATGATTGGGACCTCCAGTCCATGAGCTAGATGTGACCCACAAGCTTCTTCTGCTCTTATGTCTGCTCAGTGATGGAAGACCCGTAGGGGTTTAAAGGCTAGGATGCAGTTTTAAGGAACCCAGCTCTGCTTTGCACTATGCAGTACTAGGTGTTTTCCAGCAACTAACTTGTGTGTCATCTTTGCTTTTCTAGGTGTTGATTCCAGTCCATCACCTGCCTCTGTGTGCTCTCAGAAGTCAATGGAGAACTTTTTAGGCTCCAGGTGATCCTTCAAAGGCTATCTCTAAACCAGGGGGAAGATAAGGAGGGGAGATCTTTTGCGGAAAGGTCATTCTTTGTCTAAGAGTGGGAAGACTCCATTGACAGAATATACACACTTAAGCTGATATTGTAGATCAGCTACTTAACTAAGTATTCTTAATTAAGTAGTGTCTCCTGGCCAAACTTTCGTCAACCCCATTCTGTTCTATCAGGCAGCAGCCACTGCAAGTGTTCTTCTGTCAATTGGCATGCAGCAGACCGACATTTCCACCACCCTCATCAATCTCTGATGTGACAATCAGAAGCAGGATCCCTGTCACAATTCCTCCTTGCGCTAGAGATTGGTGGCAGGAGGGGGCTGGAAACGTCAGTACACTGCTCCCTGATTGATAGGAGAATAGAGCTCTGTTCTTGCTCATAGCAGCTGCTGCCCTGTAAAACAGGATTGCACAACTTTTATGGTTGTGGGAATGGGGCCACAGTTGTAAATACGTAAGGACCATGAAGATGAGTCAGTTGTGGATGCGTAACTCTAGGTTACACATCCGTAACTGCAGTAGTGACTTCCAGGCACTATCTAACATCAACAGAGAACTCAGGTGCCTTTTCTGCCTCAGTTCTGAGAACCCTCTTTTATGCTTTGGATATTTGGCATCAACAGTGTACTAGGTGTCATTTAACAAACTGTGCATCCAGTGGTGATTAACAAGAGATGTAGAGAAGAAATAAGCAGTGAGGAATTAATAACAAATTTGTTAACTGCAGCGAGGTTAATAATAGCAAAAAAATGGAAAACAAATGAAAAACTTCAAATAGAGGAATGGTATAAAGAAGTGTGGAAAATTGCAGTTAATGACAAATTAACATGTAGAATTAGATTTATGAAAGGTTTTGTAAAAGGGAATGATTTTGAAGAAATTTGGAAAATATTTTTGGAAAAAGCTTTGATAAGAGATGGTAAAGCTACCCTTTCACAAGAAGAATGGCAATTTTGGAAATTGGATTAAATAAAAAGTTGGCTCTGGGGGGTGGGTTTATTCACTTTTTTGTGTTAATTATGTGGTGTATTGTTTAAATTGGATTTGTGTTGCTTAATTTTGTAAAAAAAAAAAAAAGTAAGTTAAAATATAGTCGGCTTTGGGGAGTGGGTTTACCTTTAGAGATAGTTTGATATGTTAAGTAATAAGATTATATTTAGTAATAGCAATAGATTAAATCTAAGGGAAAAATATAGAATTGAGAATGAAACTATTATAATAATAATGAGTATAATGAGAATAAGAACTAGAGATAGGTAACAAAAATATACAAGTAGTATGATATAGAATAAGCTGAATAAGTTTATGATTGTAATGGTATTAGAGAGAAATAATAATGTAAGTTTGCTTTGGTTGAAATTTTTTGTTTCACTATTATGTGTATCACATGGTGTTTTATTTTTTTGTTTTTGCTTTTTTTCTTTTCTGTATAATCAATAAAACTTATTAAAAATTAAAAAAAATAAAAATATAAGAGAAGAAATAAGCAGTGAGGGAAGACTAAGGCAGCAGATGACACAGTAAAGTACTTTGTTTTTGACAAAGATCTGAAGGAAAGAAGAGTGTCTTGATCAACAGATAAAAATAAGGCGGAAAATCCAGCCACTGGCAATTGTGGCAGAAAATAATAATGGAACTGACAGACTCCATGTAACCAGAGTTTGGAAAGGGGCACGTGGTTCATATATTTATATATTCTGCAGTCCCATTTGTTAAGCAGAGGACCAAAGATTGCTGAATGGACCACTGAAGCTCTGCCCTCTGACACAGTAGACATTACTGTCCCTTAGACAGCTTTTCAGATTTTACAACGGGGTGGTGGGCAGAAAATAGGTTGGATCTACTGCTAAGTATCTGCAAGAAATGTGTTAAATTAACACAGATTTCTGACTGCTAACTGCTTAACAACAGCAGCAATAAAATGTTTCTCCCTTGCTCTAGAATATGTTGCTAAAGTGAAGAAAGTTTGTAAGGGATAACTTGAAATGGGCTTTTGAAGGGAGGGATGACAACTTCCATTCACTTTGGAAACTCAAAACACTTGCCTGGACTCAGAAGTCTCTAATTCTAAGTGTATGTATTCAGCACCAATCTCCAATGGGTGGCTCTAAAGGTCTGAGTCAAAATCAAGTGCATTTTTATGCCCCAAATCTGCTATTTACTGTTTTATGCTGGCCTGTTAAGGGCTACAAATCCTATAAAGGTGGTGTGTGGAGAGGTCATCTCTCCAAGTGCAGGAAGATCCAGACTTAATATCCTTTGACAGCTAAAGGGAACTTCCATGTACCTAAGGAGCATATCTTCAAATACTAATTACTATGGAGAGACACGGGATGTGGTGTGTGTCCAGCTGCCTAACTGCTGTAGCAAATGTAATGCTATAATGGCCCTCCAGATATTGCTGGATTGCACCTCCCATCAACTCTCACCACTGGCTATGCTGGCTAGACTGATAAGTGTTGCAATTCATGTGGCCCTCCAATAATATCTGGAGGACCACAAGTTGCCTAACCTTGACTTAGGCCTTTGGGCTGCTAAACCTGGTATTTTTAATGGAGAAATCCTGGCTTTCAGATTCAGCGTCAGCCGGCGACGAGGACAAGGCCTGGTGTTGCGCCCACAGTGTCTGAGTCCTGAAAGTGAGCTCTCGTCTTGCGACAGTGTCATCCATGACTACCTCCCACTGGTAAGGATCCCCCTTTCCCTCCCCGTTTCCCACACCTGCTCAGATCAATGGACACGAGAGGAATCGTACCAGTGCCAAACCCATGTGGTTCTTCTGATCAGTGTGGCTTGGGAACCGGACCATGTGAAAGCACTTCTAGTGCTGTGATGGTAATTTACAAAGGATAGGCAACCAGTGCCTGCCAGGTATTTTGGACTATGACTCCCACAGTCCCTCGTCAGCATGGCTAGTGGTCAGGAAACGTGGGAGTTGTCAGCTGAACCATCTAGCAAGCAACCTGCCCTGCTGTAACTGTGCTGTTGTCTACTGCCAGAGGTGTCTATTTCTCAGTTCTAGGGGCTGGGTCACAATCCACTAGCACCTCTGCTATGTAAACCCACTCGAATGAAAGGGAGCTGCAGAAAAGCTCAGGAGCTTGTACAAGAGAGATGCCTCCTGAGTTGCGAACCACAAACTGGGTGGTAAAGTTTAAAAGACCTGTTTGACTTTTTTTCTATCCCCACAGATGCAGCTGCAGCAAGCACCAGGCATGTTTCAGTTGACAGAGAGCTTTGCTGAGGTTGTTCAGATCCCCCTGGACCGTTTGCGCAGGGCCTCTCCCTACGCCTCTCACCGGGCCAGCCTCAGCCCTGCCTCCAGCACTTCCCCTTGGGCACTGATAGCTAAGACTAGTCCAAAGCCATCAGCGAACCAGCTGTCCCCAGATGGTGGAGAAGAAGTTGTTGGGACAGGCAAGGAGGGAGCGATGCGATCATGCTCACTGCACTCGCACAGCACTTGCTCCGAGGTGCTGAGTGCCGCCGTGTGGGCGCAGGCGGACAGCGGGCGTGGCTCAGAGACAGATGCCTGCGACCATTCCCCAGATGCCTCAGAAGCCAGCCTTAGCTTGCTGGAGATGGGTTTGGAGCCGGAAGAGGGAGATTTGGAGAGCATGAGCTGGGCCACGGCAGTGGCGCTGGCCTGGTTGGAGCACCGCGCTGCTGGGTTCTTTGTTGAGTGGGAGCTGCTAGCAGCCAAGGCTGATGCCTGGCTGCGGGTACAGCAGCTGCCGGAAGGGGTAGATGTTGCCGCCCTTAAAGGGGCAGCCCGCCAACTCTTCTTGCTGCTCCGCCACTGGGATGAGAACATCAAGCTGAACATGCTGTGCTACAACCCAAACAACATGTGAAGGGATGGAGCAGGCTAGGCCTTTGGCTTTGGGGATGCCAATAAAGAGGGCTTTGTTCAGAGCCGGTAGTGTTGGTGTGTTCTTTCAAAGCTCGGGTGTTTTGGTCACCCCATACGTCTGCACCAGCTGTTATTTTTATTAAGCAACATCTGAAGACAAGACTGTAAATTGCTAGCTCTGGGCTGTTATAGAGGACCAGGATCATTCTCAGATTCCCCGCAACTCTGAAACTCTGACCAAATTTGTGCATTTAAAATGTTGAAACATGTATGCAGGGCGAGCGGGTTTCCAACTGCATTTCATGGAAATTTGGGATTCCTTGATGAAAAGATTGATAATACAGACAAAATGACCAAAGCCACTTTGCCCACTGCTGGCAATCTTCTGTGTTTCAAGGGCACCATTTCTGTAGGCCCAAAGGCTTCACTGGAAGTTACTATATGGACTCCAAAAAGCACCCCATCCTCTATAATGGGGAGCAGCAATATGGAGTTCCTTGGCAGACAGCCCCAATATAGAGCTGGCTGTGAATAGGAAGTTCAAATATAGTTCTGGACATAGAACATTTTTTAAACCATGTACTTAATATAAATATATGAAGTTGCCTTATACTGAGTCAAACTAGTGCTCTGTCTCATCCTAAAATGTCCACTCCCTTCAACAAGAACTCTTGAAGGCTCAAAGAAGATGCCTTTCGAAGTCCTGCCATCTGAGATGCCAGGATTGAACCTGGGATCCTTTGCACACAAAACATGTGTAGGCCATTCTCCCTCTTCACCACATCTCAGTTCAAGTGTCAGGGGACATTGTGGCATGAGCAGAGAACTTCATGCTTTGAAATCAGCTCAATTATTCCCGTGATAACCACATTCCAGAACTAGACTATATTAGCAGATGAAGTCAATAGGACTGCATCCATTTACTTGGCATAAGAAATTTGGTTTTGTAACTCTAAGTTTTTCAAAGACAACACAAACCCTTTAGGGAATAGGGAATGAACATACAGAAGACAGGAATCATTTGGACTGAGACTGAGAATAGGAAATGCAACTACATTCTACAGTAACATATTGCACTATACAAGTGCTCCTATTTGGAGTGCCAACCACACGGGCCTTCTTTCAGGGTGCTCCATTCTTCTCCTTGCAACCATCATCCTCAACAGAAATTCAGTAAATTGATCATTGAGCATGCTCCTTACTGGGCTGTTTTGTGGTTGTCCCCCTTAGGGGGAACCTCTATTTGTTAATGTATTTACAAATATCTTCACTTTGCTAAATATACCTATAGCTTCTTGTTTCTTAAAAGCCTGTATCTGTCTAAGTTCCCCTTAGGTGCTTCATTGACAGTCTCTGTTGAGAAGAAATGATTTACCATGTGGGAATATATGCAGTCCCATCCTTAATTCCTGCTTCCAGCCTCTTCCGTTGTACTGCACATCAAGAAATTACTACTATAAATTCAAATTTTATCCATTGCTAAAAGGGTTAGTGCCTCGTTTGCTTTTTAAAGCTGAAGTTTATGAGATGCTGCAACCTGAGGCAATGCAACAGCTGTAGCCACAAGATAGAACACAAAATAGAGGGTAACAGGCCTTGGCTGTTTTTATTGGAAGTGTCCAACATTATCACGGGCAAGTTATCTACTCCCACGTACCCTCCAGTCACAACAGACAGTTGGGAGCCAGAAGGCTGTGTCTGCATCTCAGCAACAGGAGCCAGGCGGTCCTGGAAACTGCCCATCAGCAGCTTTCCTAGAGTAATTTCCAAGCCAGGCACAGGCTACCTGGTTTGGGCTCTCACTGGTGATGACTCTTCATGTCCAGTTCTTACTGTGCCTTTTTCAAAGGCTGTTTTTCTTTCTGGGGGTCCAGGGAAGGCGCCGTCCCATACCAGAGTTGTAGAAGAATGATGCCGTGGCACACATGGAGGGAGGCTGAGCTGTAAACTGTGGAAGGATACGTGTTCCAAGAGAGCTCGATCAGACCCAGGATAAGCACCCTGAAGCACAGGGAAGAGAAACAGTACATGAGACTTCAATTTTTTGGCAGTGATCACTCAGGCGAGTGATGTAAGGCTGGGCGAAGACATACTTGCTAATCAGGAGAGGTGGGTTTTTTTCTTTGCTTCCCCTCTCTGGGGAGAATTCTTGACATACACTTAAAAATACAGGCAGCTTCTGGATACAGAACTTTCTCTTTTACCCACTCACCCCTCATATTTCACAGTGACTACTGCCATCTTTAGATAGATTTTCTGCAAGTAGCTTTTTAGTTACAAAAAAATATAGGCCAGATTGTGCAGGAATTTGTCTTTTTCAGTTCCATGTTTTATCAGTCTCTTTTTAAAAAAATGTTTGTTTCTCCCCCCACCTTTCTTTTTAACAACTAATACCATGTAAACTGAGTTGTTACTTTCTGTGTTTCTGACATTTCATTATTCGCTGGCTTCAATGAATACTATCTGCTTTTCAACTGTGTGTTTGTATATGTGTGACTCAGAATAAACTCCATGCATCACAACATAGTGGAATGTACTCTGTGAAAATTTACGCCATAATAAATTGTTATTGTTGGGTACCTTCAAGTTATTTCTGACTTATAGCGACCCTTGGCAAGATTTGTTCAGAGGGGGCTTGCCCTTGCCTTCTTCTGAGGCTGACAGAGTGCAACTTTGCAAAGTCACCCAGTGGGTTTCCATAATAAATTAATTACCTCTTTATGGTGCCACTTTGATCATTTCCTTAAATCCATTGTTGTTTGTTGTTATTTGCCATCAAGTCGACTTCTACTTATGGCAACTCCATGAATGAGAGAACTCTAAAATCCCCAGTTATCAACTGCCCTGCTCAAGTTTTATTGAAAATAAATTTTAAAAAACTCATTTTTGCTTTTAATAATTGTACACCAGGGACTTTTTTAGACTGCAAACAGCTCCTGAAATGGTACAGCAGCCGTTGACTAAGAGTGGGAGGTTAAACCTTCATGATGTCCTTGTCAAAATACCACAGTAGAGTCATTTTTTTTAAATGCACATTTAGGCCCCAGGTATCCTCTACCCATGCTTTTGGTATTAAAATTACTTTTATTTGGTATTTGTTTTTCATTCTCTCCATTTAATGATTGTTTTGATTTGGCTGTTGGGACTATTTTAACAAGAATAAATCATCTTAAATGCAGTTTTAAGACATGTTGTTACCCCGGCTCATTGTTTTGTGAATGATCCTGACTTCATTGAACTGATTTTCATCGTTTAGCAGTCTTGATTGCCATTTAGATAAAAAAGGTGGCGATACAAATGTTTCAGAAAGTCGCTGCATCTGCAAATTCCCTTCATTTGGGAAAAGAGAAGCTTTGGAGGCTACTCTGGGGTTTCTGCAGAAGTGTAACTACAGAGGGAGGAGGCAAAATGCCTAGCAGCAAGAATTCGGCCCCCAATTAAATTTTCCTTCAATCCTCACACTTAGAATCATAGAAATGTAGAGCTGGAAGAGACCACAGGGGCCATCCAGTCCAACCCCCTGCCATGCAGGAACACCCTCAAATGGCCATCCAGTCTCTGTTTAAAAACCTCCAAAGGAGGAGACTCCATGACACTCCGAGGCAGCATATTCCACTGCCGGACAGCCCTGACTGTCAGGAAGTTCTTCCTGAGGTTCAGGTAGAATCTCCTTTCCTGCAGCTTGAATCCATTGCTCCTTGTCCTGGTCTCTGAAGCAGCAGAAAACAAGCCCACTCCCTCCTCTACATGGCATCCCTTCAGATATTTAAACATGGCTATCATGTCCCCTCTAAACATACCCAGCTCTCTAAGTCTATTGTCAGAGGGCATGGCTTCCAGGCCCCTCGCCATTTTGGTCGCCCTCTTCTGGACACGCTCCAGCTTAACCATGTCCTTCTTGAATTGGGGTGCCCAGAACTGGACACAGTATTAAAGATGAGGTCTAACCAAAGCACTTCTAGCACTGAAGAGAACGAGACACCAAAAATTGTTCACAGCTAGAACTCTTTAATTTATACAGTTGGCCCTCCACATTTGCTAGGGTTATGGGCACAGGATCCCTGCAAAAGTGGAAAAATCAGAAATATCAGAATGTGTGTCTGTGTCTGTGGGAAGGGGTCTGAGGTGTGGGGAGAGGGGAGAGGGGGCACCCAGTGTCTAAACTAAGTCAGGGAAAGGAGAGGGAAAGGGGATGGATGGGTCAGCACAGTGGCCCTATACTTCCCCTCTCTCACTGGTCTCCTTCCTTAGGAATGTGGGGGGCATTGGGAGAGGATTTGAGGTGCTGAGAAATTGGGCTATTGGTTGGTATAGAAGGAGGAGAACTAGAGGCAGGTTTAAAGTGCTGCGCAGCTGATTTGAGCCACCAAAAAGGAAGGTCCCCCAGAAAAGAAGTGCCTGAAGAGAGGTGGACAGGGGAAACTTGCAAATAATCAAATCCATGAAAGTTAAGCCTGCAAATGTGGAGGGCCAATTATATTCCCTTAGTACTCGTCTCTCCCTTTCCTTTGGATACCTAAACTGTATTTCTAAATGCTCAAGTGACATTTTAAGTTAGTACAATGCTAGAAATTTCAGGACTGAAGGCAAGTTTCATCACAGGGAATAGAGAATGCTTATTTTTTTGTTTAGGAAGGCAATGCCCGAGTTTTTCGTCTGGAAACAGTGATATAAAATGAAAGGATATAAATACTCAAAGATGAATGAATAAATCTATCTATCTATCTATCTATCTATCTATCTATCTATCTATCTATCTATCTGGTGGAAACTTACCTGATCATCAACCCACAAACTGTATCCCACTGCACTATGGCTCACAATGAGGTTTCTACACATAATAACAGAAACTGGATTGTTGGACATAAATCAGCACAATGCTGGCATGTGAATGGACCCTGAGATAAGGTAATCACCCTCATCTTGTTTCCCTTGCCTCTGTGCTCCATATAGTTACATACCGTAGCAGATGGGCAAGCTTCTTGGGAGGTGTACACCAGAGCAGGTAGGGCAAAGTGTGGAAATACCAGACGTAGAACTGGTAGTGCAAGGAGCGACTGAAGCAAATGCCGATGAAGTTGGAAGTGAAGAGAGCAAAGACTATCTGTGGCCTTCTGTTAAGGTAAGCTTATACCATGCAGAGATCAGAGGGCATCTTTGTTAACAGTTCCGAGGTGAAGGCTCAGAACTGATGTTAGCTCTTCCCACTCTAGCCCACAATCCAAGAAGGCTTCAAGATGTTCTGTCACCCCTCTCTGATAAAAGGATATGGTTGGCTGACAGTGGCTGTGGAGGAGCCTTCCTCTCTGCTGGATCCTTTAGCAGTGACAGGATACTTTCATCTGACCTGGAGAGGGTGGACCAAAGGGAAGCAGAGCTGTTTTGATCCATAAGAAAATGCGTCCCTGAAATATCCCAACAAGAAGCTGCTGTTATGTCAGCTGTTCTCAACTGAAGATGAAAGTCTAGGTTATGTCTATCGGCACCTCAACACTGGACACTCTTGCTCAAGCTTTGTATATGCCTGTTTCCCTTCCCCGTTTGAAACTCCCCAGTTTGGAGTCATGAAAGAATCTTCTTTGGCTCACAAAATCTAGCAGTCCTGAGACTTTTGTGCTTTCCACTGAAGTAGAGCTACTAGCTACAGCTATTTGCACTGCAAGTATAAAGATGGTGATGCCATAAACCAGCCTTTTCCATGGTGGTGTCCTCCAGATGTTCTGGATTAAAACCCCCAGATTCCTGACCACTAGCCATGTTGGCTTAGATTAATGGGAGCTGCAGTTTGAAACATGTGGGGGGCACCAGCATGGAGAAAGCTGCTACAAACCTATTTCTTTACCATCCCAATTCATGAACTTGTAAATCAATCTTCCTTAGCTGTTCTGTATCACGTTTGTTCTTGAACTCTGACAAAGAGTGATTGAAAAGACTTCCAATGTGGAGGATAGGTCCACAAATACCTTAGCTATAGGAGCTCAATGAGCTCTTCAGAGCAGAATCTATGAAACCCAGAAAGACAATGTCTTCATATTCTTCCATGAAAGTTGCCTGTGCAACCAGATTGGAATCAAGATACTGGACCGTATAGATGTCTGATTGGGTCTGGTTGAGTACAACAATTCTTATGAGCTTTCTGCATAAGGGGTGATCTTTACCCTAGACTCCCTGCTCCAACCCCAACATCCTCCAAACTATGCTAAGCTGACACTCAATCAAAGCAGTTACAGTGAAACACAATCCTTTGGCTGGGACAGGAAGAAGCAAAGATCCCCCAAGGATGCAGAACACCAGGAAGTGAGCCTGATTCCACAAATCTCAAAGGCGAACCTTATCATTAAACCCACAGAATTGGTTTAAAGTTAAAAGTGTAATTAATAAACTAAGCTAAGCTAATCTTGTGTGGGATTGATAGACACCAAAGTCATGTTCATCTCTGCAACATATCAGTAGTGGAATGGCAGATGCCAACTCCATGGCTACATGTAACCTCTCCCTCCCTCTCCAAGTGGAAGACATGAATCATAATTCAACAGTTAGGGGGAGTCTCAGAGATCTGTGCCTCTTTTGTATTTCTTTCTCTTGGGCACAAGCACAATGCCATCTCACCTGTGCCATCTGTTGAGTGCAAAGAGCCCTAGGACAGCCAAGTGGCCAATCAGCAGCGCCAAGTGGAATGCCCGGTGTTGGAAAACCTCTTCTGGCAAGAATCTCCAGTTTACTGTCCACTTGAAGAGAAACTGGCGGCCCAGGTCAAAGGAGCGGGTCAAGTACCCGATGGGGTTCACCACCAAGAAGGGCAACCCCAGAACCACCTACAAGAAAGACCAGGACTTTTAAGTCTCCTCATCAAGGATGCCATGATAATGATGGTTGATCATACTGAGTGTTGAGAGTGGAAGAGTTGTGTGGGGGAAATCATGGAGGGAACAGCACAACTAGACAGAACAAGGCCTAGATAGCTAGGACTCAGTCCTTGCACCACTCAGCATAACTGGAAAGCAACAGTTTGGCTTCAGTTGCAGTTGCCTGCAATACTGCTCATTTAAAAGACATGCCTGCTCCACGACAACATTATTTCCACATAATCCATTCAGCCCAATCCTGGCCAGAGAGCACAGGGGAAACACAGAAACTGAGGTCACTATTAAAAGCTTCCATTTGTCAAACTCTAACTAAGGGCACTATTGATTAATACTGACAGTGAATTCCACCCAACACATATCACATTGAAGCTGGGGGGGTTCCATTAACACAACACAAAACTATGGACAGACATAACAAGCTCATTTCATGTGCTCTAAAGTGCATTCATCCAGAAAAGATTTATTATTTTTAACACAACTGCCAGAGAGCAACAGGTATTCTTGCAATACTAGGTACGCAAGCCACAAACTCATTTTGCTGCTTGAAGATTGTGAAAGCTGCGATGCAACGCAGCTGTAAAGAAAACATGTGTGTGAAAACACTGGTGAGTTTCTCCTTACTAACTCCATCTAACATCTCCATTCTGTCTTCAAGATCATCTGTACTGTAGCTCAGTCTTTCTCTGTATCTGTTTAAGGAACCTGTCGCATTCATTTTTGGGAGGGCTATTTTTAACTGGTGCAGGCCTATAACCAAAACTTATGTATTCAAAGCATTAATCTTGCCAAAAAACAAAACAAAAAAACCCCCTTCTTCTAAGACTTGCCAAGGCAAACAATCTTCTTCCCCATCTTCTTCTACCATCTTCACAAGCCATGCTTTCTCCTCCATTTTGGAAACAAAATAGTAGGCACAAATACAAATTCCCATACACTGCATCCTCTTCTGGTGCAACCTCCACATGTATGAATATAAGGTTGCACAAAGCATCGCATCCCATTATAGTCAATGGACATATTAGACAAATGCTGGCGCAGGCATGCATACATCGGATACACTGACTACAATGGGATGCAGCGTTCATGTTTCTCGTTTTATGCGGGGATTCCTGGAAGGGAACCCCTTATATATATGGTGAGTGCACTGTAATTGTTGTGAGCAACTGAGCATTTACTCCATGAGTACTATGCAACTGTTTACATGCAGAAAACTCATGCAATGATGTGCAATTATTGCAGGAAAAGGCAGGGTATAAATCCCTCCTATACATTTTAAGAAGCACCACATTGTATGCTAGTTTTGCATCTAGCTGCTGTCTGTGAAGTCACACTACTTGTTTATCTAAGCATTGCCTGATCTAACTAGAAAAGCATTTCCCAGGGATACTTAGTTTAAATACACACACACATACTTTTACGTGTGTGTGTGTATTCATAAAACAACTTCTGTACCTCGCATAAAAACCAAGAAAAGGGAAAAAAGCTATATCACATTTAGTCTTAAGATGGCAGTTAAGACAGCAGTTTTCTAAAAAGTGACCATAACAGATGTACAAGCCACAATATATCCAACATTCTTCAGTAGGGGACAGAAAACTTATGTGGGACTTTGGAGGAAAAGCAAAATCAGAGTTATTGTTGACAGTACCTGTAAAACTGCACAGATGGCGAGCTTGGGAATGGCATGAAGCAGGCCAAAGCGCCACAGGAGGAGGTAAAGGAGACCTGGCGCAAAGAGCAGAATATTCATTTTCACAGACACAGCCAGGCTGGAGAAGGAGACAACAGAGGTTCATTGGTGCCTGAGATCAGCATAGTCCTTATTGCCGGTGCCCATATACCTTGTCTGCTACTATTGCTTTTTAACACTGATGAAACTTCAATTCTTGGCAACCACAGGTGGGCTTCTAGTCATTTTCGGTTGTTTCATTTTTTGGTAGCCCAGATGGAGCACCAGAGTGGCCTCTGGACCTGCCAGAGTTGCCGATGCTAGCTTTAGAGGGTTCATTCAGGGAAGTATACTGGAAAGTGATATGTGAATTTTGCACGCCAAGACTTCTCAGTCTGGCCCAAGATACAGACTTTTCAGTGGTTGCTCCTAGGTTTTAGAACTCCCTTCCCTGGAAAGCCAGAATGCCCTGTCTTCCTCTCCTTCTACTGGCAAGCAAAAACTTTTTTTTAAAGTATTATTATTTCAACAGACTTTTCAAAGTGAAGATTTATGAAGAAAGGGCTTTTGAGGAGGTTTTGTACTGTTTTAATCTATGCTGCTTTTCTTTATTTTTAATGTTTAAAATTGTTTCATATTATGAAAAAATTAATTCTATTTTAATGCTGATCTTCTGTATTTTTTTAGCTATATTGCACTTGCTTTAATTTGTAAGCCACCTTGACTCCCAGTTTTTGGGAAAAGGCAGAGTATAAATAAAGATGATGGCCACGATTCTACATCATAGTCTACCTTGCGTAAAAATTAGCTGCATAACACAGGTTCTGTGGAACCCTCCAAATGAATTGAGAAGATGCATATCAAAGCACTGGCAAGAGCATCCTGATATTCACCAGGCTGTATTGAGCCACATAGACAGTACTTAGCTGGTGTGTTTATGTACACCAGTCCCAACGGTCACTTTGCTGGCTCCCTTATGTACTAACGCTATGGCTGCCCCTTGCTAAACATGGACATTGCAAAACTGCTCAATTCTATTTCCCACAGACAGGCACCCATTTATGTAGACCTAAGTCCTATTCTGAATTCCAGATTAGGATGATGATAATAAATGATAATACTCTGATACTTTCATTTTTGGAAGAGTCAGGGGAGCAAGAGTCCTTGGAAAGTGGAAAAAACATGATTAAAAATCACAAATGCTTTTTTTTAAATCTGAGAACACTTCTCTAAGAATCTCTAAGTCCTCCAGCAAGATTTTCGTGGAAGTGGGCCACAGAGTCATACCCTAGCAATGCCTAGAGAAGTGTTTTCTCTATGAATCTCTATGTCCCCCAGTGTGTTTCTATGGTCTACTTCCAGTAAAAGTGCACAACAGAATCATACTGAAGTATGTAGAGAGAGCATTTTTGTTCCCGTGGCAGGGCAAACAGTTAGAAATTTTAAAACAAATAAATAAACTAAGAAAAATAAAGTAACCCGCAAATAATCAAATTTGCAAGTGCCAAACCTGTGAAAGTGGAGGGCGCACAGTAATAATAATACCTGAAACAGAAGCAGCCCCAAGACCAACGCTCCTCCAGGAAGAGGTTCACAGCGAGAAGGAGGATTGCCATAGCAATAGGATCATTGAAGAGGCGCAGGACAAAGATGGAGTGGATGCGGTAGGAGGCACAGCACATGAAGAAGAAAACATAGGGAGGGACCTGCCACAGAGATGCCAAAAGATAAACCACTCATCTCCTACTGGTGTAGTCCCAACGCCAAATAACTAAACTGGTTGCTATTTCCATTTTGCAAGTAGGGACCTCACAGCAACATTTTGTGCCCCCAATTTCTTGCTGTATTTACAGCCTACTAAGGGAGCAGAGGCTATGGCACCTGTCACAGGTGGAGGCTAGCAGGTGTGCCAAGTGAAGGATCCCAGTCTGTTCAACCACTGGAAATGCAATTCCGCCTTAATTCACACACTTCTAGCAGAAACAGCAAAAATGTTTCTGTACTACCATGAAGCTCTTGTTTTCCTTGCCCCCATCCCCAAAATGCTAGATCCTGAGTGTATCTGATACAAGAGATGAACTGAAAATGTATAGCCACAACCTCTCTTCAAAGACAAAAAAATGCAATTAGAGCAACCTTCACCACAATCGCACCAGGGATCAGAAAGGTGTTTTACCAACACCTAGGTCGGCAGCATTAAATTAGATTGAATATTCCTTGGGACAGAGACCTGTTATTTTGTTCTTCTCTTATTGTTATTAATGTAAAGTGCCAACTGCATTGAAAAAATACAGTCATACACCAAAGGCTCTCTCTAGAATAGACCTGGATCTCAGCAATGCCAGTTCCTAGAATGCCGCCTCCTCTCTCCACTCTCACTCAAAGCTTTGTGCTTTTTGGCTTCCAGGTCACACAAGTTGCACATGGGATGAATGTGCTGGGACAGAGTCTCCTTTCTGTAACAAGAAAAGTGAATTTTCTTAAGCACTCTTGTGATATTGTATAGCAGCTACTGACCTTATCAGTCCGGCTGTAAATGCGGAAGACCAGCAACAGTGTAGTGAGGTAAAGACCAGCAAAGAGGTACTGGGCCAGGCGGATGTTGGTGCCATGATCAGTAACGTAATACAAACCCAGAAAAATGTAAACAAAGCCAGCAGGGTACCTGCAGAAAGAGAAGTAAAGAATGAAAGGACTAGAAATAGCTGCCCGTTGTTGTTGTGTGCCTTCAAGTTGTTTCCAACTTATGGTGACCCTAAGGTGAATCCACCACAGAGTTTTCTGGGGGCTGAGAGTGTGTGATGCACCCAACATCAACCAGTGGGTTTTCATGGCCAAGAGGAGAATCCAACCCTAGTCTCCAGGGTCATAGACCAATGCTTAAACCACTACACCATACTGGCTCACTATCCATAAGCCAGCTTTAGATGTACCCAACTAAACTCTTCCATGTCCATGGAGGCACTGGTACTTACACAAGGGGCCCTGTGTCTCCCTTTAGCTGCATGTAATCCAGGGTCCCATTGACAACACCCTCCACTTCATCCATGTAGGCTTTCCAGTCAATCTCTGTATCTGTGGGTAAAGCACAGGAAAAGTTGAAGCATCAACATAAGCTTAGGTTGGCTGAGATTGGAGCCTAAAAGGAGCTCTAAAATTATCTGACGTAACAAGAAACCACACAAAGGTGTGTTTGGTTGGTGCTCCTTTTCTTGACATCTTACTCTAGCCTAAGTGTCTCTTTGGAAGCTCTATGATAGATTTTTATTTAAGCTAGCTCTCAGTAAATGGGAAGCCAACAGAAGGATATTAGCCTGATGTGTCATAATTTATTATTTTTTTAGAGAAAAATGGTATGAGGCCTTAAGCATAACCCAGATGGTGGGGCAACTGAAAACTCTTAAGTAACTCCAAAAGGTATAGCTGTGACAACAGAGTCATATGGGGCACAGAATCCAGACCACCTATGAAGCCTTCCCTCTTCCTGACCCGCCACAACTCTTCTTCACAACAACTGACCTTCCATCCCCGTTTGAGAGAAGGGTGATCACGAATGGCTGCTTTTCATCCTGGAGAGAAGTGACTAGTGGGGTGCCACAGGGTTCTGTCCTGGGCCCAGTGCTGTTCAATACTTTTATCAATGACTTGGATGAAGGAATAGAGGGCATGCTCATCAAATTTGCAGATGATACCAAATTGGGAGGGGTTGCTAATACGCCAGAGGACAGGATCAAAATTCAAAATGACCTGGACAGATTGGAGAGCTGGGCCAAGGCGAACAAAATGAAATTCAACAGAGAGAAGTGTAAGGTCCTACACTTAGGTAGAAAGAATGGAATACAGAAATATAGGATGGGGGACACGTGGCTGGATAGCAGTACGTGTTAAATGGATCTAGGAGTCTTCATAGACCACAAGCTGAACATGAGTCAGCAGTGTGATGCAGCAGCCAAAAAAGCCAATGCAATTCTTGGCTGCATCAATAGGAGTATGGTACCACTCTACTCGGTTTTGGTTAGACCCCATCTTGAATATTGTGTCCAGTTCTCAGCACCCCAATTCAAGAAGGATATTGACAAGCTGGAGCAAGTCCAGAGGAGGGCGACCAAAATGGTGAGAGGCCTGGAAGCCATGAAGTCCTATGAGGATAGACTTAGAGAGCTGGGTATGTTTAGTCTGCAGAAGAGAAGGTTAAGAGGGGACAGATAGCCATGTTTAAATATTTGAAGGGATGCCATGTAGAGGAAGGAGAGGGCTTGTTTTCTGCTGCTCCAGAGACCAGGACAAGGAGCAATGGATTCAAGCTGCAGGAAAGGAGATTCCACCTGAACCTCAGGAAGAACTTCCTGACAGTCAGGGCTGTCCGGCAATGGAATCTGCTGCCTCGGAGTGTAGTGGAGTCTCCTTCTTTGGAGGTTTTTAAGCGGAGGCTGGATGGCCATCTGTCGGGAGTGCTTTGAGGGTGTTCCTGCATGGCAGGGGGTTGGACTGGATGGCCCCTGTGGTCTCTTCCAACTCTACATTTCTATGATTCTATGAATAAACAAATAGAATGGCTTCCAATCTTTCATCCTCCTGACCAACAAACTAGTCCTCAAGGTGTGCTGGTGCTCTTCATTGCCATCCAAGCACTCACAAAATTTCATGCAAGTTCTGTGCTTCCCTATGTTGTTGTCCACCTTTAAGTCATTTCTTACTTACGGCAACCTTAACGCAAACCTATCACGGGGTTTTCTGGCACTGCAAGTGTGTAACGCCCCAAAGTCACCCAGTGGGTTTCCTTGGTCAAGAGGGGAACTGACTCCAGGTTTAGAATCATAGAATCATAGAAATGTAGAGTTGGAAGAGACCGCACAGGCCATCCAGTCCGACCCCCTGCCATGCAGGAACACCCTCAAAGCACTCCCGACAGATGGCCATCCAGCCTCTGCTTAAAAACCTCCAAGGAAGGAGCCTCCACTACACTCCGAGGCAGCAGATTCCACTGCCGGACAGCCCTGACTGTCAGGAAGTTCTTCCTGAGGTTCAGGTGGAATCTCCTTCCCTGCAGCTTGAATCCATTGCTCCTTGTCCTGGTCTCTGGAGCAGCAGAAAACAAGCCCTCTCCCTCCTCTACATGGCATCCCTTCAAATATTTAAACATGGCTATCATGTCCCCTCTTAACCTCCTCTTCTGCAGACTAAACATACCCAGCTCTCTAAGTCTATCCTCATAGGGCTTCATGGCTTCCAGGCCTCTCACCATTTTGGTCGCCTTCCTCTGGACTTGCTCCAGCTTGTCAATATCCTTCCTGAATTGGGGTGCCCAGAACTGGACACAGTTGGTTTGTAGTCTGATGCTCAACCCACTAAACCATGCTGGCTTACCCTTCGTATTAATTAAATGGGGGACTTGTGTTGCCTTCCAGAAGGTAATACAAATGTGATTACAAATCCCATCCATCCTCACCAGTGTAAGCCCATCGGGAAGAATGCTGGCAGCGGAAATTCAGAACCATCTGGACGTCCCAGTTTTGCCCACCAGACTGAAAACGACACACCCTCCTCCAGAGGCTGGACTGCAACCCCCAGCACTCCACACCACTGCATGACGGTTAGATCTGCTGGGATTTGCAATCCAACATTTGGAGGGCTACATGGTTCCCCCCCCATCTTAACCCTTGTTTCCACACCTCCTAATTTTGGGCCGTTTCCGCACTAGCCTGTTATAGCGTGATGATTCCACTTTCAACCTCCTCTGGAATCCTGGGGTTTGCAGTTTCGGGAGGGGCCGGCCGCCCGAAACTGCAAACCCCAGGATTCCAGAGGAGGTTGAAAGTGGAATCATCGCGCTATAACAGGCTAGTGCGGAAATGGCCTTGGACCCTCTCTACTCTCAACCCTGGTATTCCCCGCAAGAAGATTTGCTGGTGTCCATAAACGAGGCCTTGGAAACACTGGCCATTTCCACACTAGACGGCCGGCCCCTCCCTAAACGGCAAACCCCAGGATTCCATAGGGTGCTGAAAGCGGAATAATAGCGCTATAACAGGCTAGTGCGGAAACGGTCCCTGTTTCTTTGGACTACAACTCCCCTCCCCACCCGAGGCCACTTTTCTGAGCTCTGCACCCAATGCCCCCCAGGAAGGACCGGGCCTGCCCGAGGCGCCCCACTCACATGCCACCCTCTGGATGACCCAGTGGTTGACCCCGACTTCCGCCAGGCAGAGGCAGGCGGCCACCAGCGGGGTGTAGTGCGGCTCGAAGAGCACCAGGTGCTTCTCTTGCCAGGCCCGGCGCAGGCCCTGGCGCAGGAGGGGCGGCCCGCCCAGGGGCCCCGGCCCCGCCGCCCCCTTCCTCCTCAGCCCGGCCCCCGGAGCCATTTCCGCCCTGCAGGGCCCGGCCAGGCTCGCTCCGGCTCCGGCTCCGGCTCCGACTCGGGGCCCCCAGCAGCCCCTGACAGCCGGCGCAACGAGGAAAGCGCTCCCTCGCGCCAACACGCGCTCGGGGCAGACAGTTCCGGGTCTCAGTCAGACGCTCCCGGTTGCTTCTCTCAAACTACAGCCCTTCTTCGCTACACGGTTAGAAGTGCTATCATTCCGCTTTCAACCTCCTCTGGAATTCTGGGGTTTGTAGTTTCCTGAGGCCCAAGAGCTCTCTGGCTGAGGATTCTAAAAACCCCTCCCCTAAACTGCAAACCTCAGGATGTTGAAAGTGGAATAATAGCACTATAACAGTCTAGTGCGGAAATGGCCTCGGTCCTTCCTGTTTTCATCTCCAGACATCACAGCCTTCCCTCTGTCTCTCACGATCCACCTCAGACACTCAAGTTTAGGAATATGTAGACAGAAGGGCCTGGCCTTCATCTGTTTGCCAAGGCTCAGGGCCTTTCTGCACTACACTGTTATACTGCTATTATTCCACTTTCAACCTCCTGTGGAATTCTGGGGTTTGTAGTTTCCTGAGGCCCAAGAGCTCTCTGGCTGAGGATTCTAAAAACCCCTCCCCTAAACTGCAAACCTCAGGATGTTGAAAGTGGAATAATAGCACTATAACAGTCTAGTGCGGAAATGGCCTCGGTCCTTCCTGTTTTCATCTCCAGACATCACAGCCTTCCCTCTGTCTCTCACGATCCACCTCAGACACTCAAGTTTAGGAATATGTAGACAGAAGGGCCTGGCCTTCATCTGTTTGCCAAGGCTCAGGGCCTTTCTGCACTACACTGTTATACTGCTATTATTCCACTTTCAACCTCCTGTGGAATTCTGGGGTTTGTAGTTTCCTGAGGCCCAAGAGCTCTCTGGCTGAGAATTCTAAAGGCCCCTCCCTAAACTGCAAACCTCAGGATGTTGAAAGTGGAATAATAGCACTATAACAGTCTAGTGCGGAAATGGCCTTGGTCCTTCCTGTTTTCATCTCCAGAGATCACAGCCTTCCACCTCTCTCTCACGATCCACCTCAGACACTCAAGTTTAGGAATAGGTAGACAGAAGGGCCTGGCCTTCATCTATTTGCCAAGGCTCAGGGCCTTTCTGCACTACACTGTTATACTGCTATTATTCCACTTTCAACCTCCTGTGGAATTCTGGGGTTTGTAGTTTCCTGAGCCCAAAGAGCTCTCTGGCTGAGAATTCTAAAGGCCCCTCCCTAAACTGCAAACCTCAGGATGTTGAAAGTGGAATAATAGCACTATAACAGTCTAGTGCGGAAATGGCCTTGGTCCTTCCTGTTTTCATCTCCAGAGATCACAGCCTTCCACCTCTCTCTCACGATCCACCTCAGACACTCAAGTTTAGGAATAGGTAGACAGAAGGGCCTGGCCTTCATCTATTTGCCAAGGCTCAGGGCCTTTCTGCACTACACGGTTATACTGCTATCATTCCACTTTCAACCTCCTGTGGAATTCTGGGGTTTGTAGTTTCCTGAGGCCCAAGAGCTCTCTGGCCGGGAATTCTAAAGGCCCCTCCCTCAACTGCAAACCCCAGGATTCCATAGGATGTTGAAAGGGGAATAACAGCACTATAATAGTGTACAGCAGAAATGGCCTGGGTTTTCTTTTTTTTTTTTTATTGACTACAAACACAGAAACGGAACAAAGGAAAACACAGTACAAACAAAAAGCAAAACCACAAATGTCAAACTAAACTAGCAAACGTCAGACTCTTAACAAAACTAAAAAAGGGTTCCTGCCCCTGCTGCAAAGAACAACTTGTAATCCCACAGTAACTACTAATCCAATACATCACAAATCATAATTAAGTGTAACGTTTGCACTCTACAATTGTTTCTGTAATAAACCATAATGAACCACAAAGTTTATAGAGGTGGCCGTAAATGAATTATTAGCATCGACACTCACTTAATTCCTAGGACCCTTTCCCCCCAAAAACTTAATGATGATTATTTATTTAGCGATTACACATCAAAAATTAATAATTCGTAAGTATCAAAATAAAATATTTATAACATTCACAGGGCCGGTCTGCACTAGACTGTCATAGTGCTATTATTCCACTTTCAACCTCCTGTGGAATTCTGGGGTTTGTAGTTTCCTGAGGCCCAAGACCTCTCTGGCTGAGAATCCTAAATGCCCCTCCCTAAACTGCAAACCCCAGGGATTGTGTGTTTTGTATGTGAGTAGACTAGTAAGATTATATGTTGTATATGTTGTATGTAAGAATTTATTTGTTATGCAATAAAATTATTTTTTTTAAATAATTTTTTTTAAAAAAAGTGGAATAAGAGCACTATAACAGTCTAGTGCAAAAAGGTCCATATTAAAATCGTTCTATTTCCTAGTTCTTACTTACTCATAATATCTTTCTATAGATAGATATATACATACATGTACATATAGATACACATATAGATACACACATATATAGGTAGATATAATAATAATAATACATAATATTTATTTCTATCCCGCCTCTCCCAATGGATATAGATATAGATATATAGATAGATATAGATACACATATAGATACACATATAGAAAACCTAGGTGTCATTTATTCATATATTTATATATGTGTGTGTATATATATATATATATTATTTAGATATATAGATATAGATATAAATAGATATAGATACACATATAGAAAACCTAGGTGTCATTTATTCATATATTTATGCATGTGTGTGTATATATATATTAGATATATATATATATATAGATAGATATAGATACACATATAGAAAACCTAGGTGTCATTTATTCATATATTTATATGTGTGTGTGTGTATATATATATATATATTAACATATATTATTTAGATATATAGATATACACATACACACACACAGGTACACTCCTGGGTTTTCTATATGTTAGGATTTTTATTTTAACACAGGGACTAGTCAGTTCCCAATCTAGGGTTGGAAAGACGACCAGCCCCGAAACGCACAGCTTTGGCCATTTCTGCACTACACTGTTATAGCGCTATCATTCCACTTTCAACCTCCTGTGGAATTCTGGGGTCTGTAGTTTCCTGAGGCCAGAAAGTTCCCTGGCTGAGAATCCTAAAGGTCTCCTCCCTAAACTACAAATCCCAGGATTCCATAGGAGCGTGAAAGTGGAATAACAGCACTGTAACAGAGTAGTGTGGAAATAGCCTTTGTTACTGAGTGCGAACTTCCTCCAGAATCGCCCCGGGCGGAACCGCCCCTGTGGATTAATCACAAATACGCGTTAGGAAGGAGTCGGCGTTTCTAGCGGGACGTTGTTTACGTGCGCACAGGCGTCGCTCCGGAAGTGGCGGCCGGAAGCTCCACGTGGTTTTTTACGAAGCCACGTGGCCGGTCGGCGTGGTCGGGGCGACAGGCCGGCTTGCTTTCTCCGCCCTCTTTTGCCGCCCATGGCCTTCCCCCCGGTTGCCTCTCGCCCGCCCGCCCGCCCGGCCGGAGAGCATGGAGGAGCCCCCGGCGAGGCAGCTGCCGGAGTCCAACGCCCGGTACCGGCAGCGATGCTTCTGGGAGTCGCGCTACGGGCTCGAAGGGGCCGCGCCGGCCGAATGGTTTGGGGGCTTGGAGTGTTTCCGAGACCTCCTGGAGGCGGAGCTGAACCCGGCAGACCGGATCCTGGTGCTGGGTGAGTTGGGCTGCCTCCTCTCCCTCTCAGCGGCCCCCGGGAACTGCCATCTGCTCTCCCGGGGGAAGGTTTGATTCTTGGCCCTTTCCACATCAGGCTGTTATAGCGCGATGATTCCGCTTTCAGCATCCTGTGGACTCCTGGGAAGGGCAGTAAACTGCCAATCCCAGGGCCATTTCCGCACTAGCCTGTTATAGCGCGATGATTCCACTTTCAACATCCTGTGGAATCTTGGGGTGGGCAGTAAACTGCCAATCCCAGGGCCATTTCCACACTAGCCTGTTATAGCGCGATGATTCCACTTTCAACATCCTGTGGAATCTTGGGGTGGGCAGTAAACTGCCAATCCCAGGGCCATTTCCACACTAGCCTGTTATAGCGCGATGATTCCACTTTCAACATCCTGTGGAATCCTGGGGTGGGCAGTAAACTGCCAATCCCAGGGCCATTTCCGCACTAGCCTGTTATAGCGCGATGATTCCACTTTCAACATCCTGTGGAATCTTGGGGTGGGCAGTAAACTGCCAATCCCAGGGCCATTTCCACACTAGCCTGTTATAGCGCGATGATTCCACTTTCAACATCCTGTGGACTCCTGGGGAGGGCAGTAAACTGCAAACTCCAGGATTCCATAGGATGTTGAAAGTGGAATAAGAGCGCTGTAACAGACCATTTCCGCACTACATTGTTAACATGCTCCTATTCCACTGTCAACCTCCTATGGAATTCTGGGGTTTGTAGTTTAAGGAAGGGCACTTCGAATTCTCAGCCAAAGAGCTCTTTGGTCTCAGTAAACTACAAACCCCAGAATTCCACAGGACCTTGAAAGTGGAATAGCAGCGGTTTAACACTGTAGTGCGGAAATGGCCAGAGTCTAGTGCGGAAATGGCCCTTGATTCTCTGGTCTAACTCAAGGCAGTAAGACATCCTTCCTAGAGGACGCGTCCGGGGGTCGCCGCGTTGGCCAGGCCGCAAGATACAACAGAACCCACAACCCACAAAGCAGGGATGCCTTTATTGGGCCAGCGCCAAAGCACAAAAGACACCATGCAAAGGTTGGCATCTCCATTGGCTTCTTCATCAGGCAAAGATATTAAAAAGGTGACAAGGTTAGAATTAGGGGGCTGCATTTTGTCCCAGATGTTCTGTCATCAGTTAAGATGGCCTTGCGGGGATCTCAGTGCAGGCAGAGGCAGCTCCCCTTCTTGGCCGTGGGAGGCCTGGGGACAAAAAAGAATAAAAGACAGGTGATAGAATTTCAGCTTCGTTAGCAATAAGTAAGGAAGGCAAGTTGCACTCTTTCAGTCTTAGAGGAAGGCAGGCACTGGCAAACCCCTTCTAAGGAAGGCCATTTCCGCACGACACTTTTGTAGCGCGATGATTCCACTTTCAACCTCCTATGGAATCCTGGGGTTTGCAGTTCTGGGAGGGGCCAGCTGGCCCCTCCCGGAACTGCAAACCCCAGGATTCCATAGGAGGTTGAAAGTGGAATCATCGCGCTACAAGATGTCGTGCGGAAATGGCCAAAGTCTTGTGAAGAAAACTCCACCTACTATTGCCTTAGGGTGACTGTGGCCATTTCCGCCCTACACTGTTATAGTGCTATTATTCCACTTTCAACCTCCTAGGGAATCCTGGGGTTTGCAGTTTAGGGAAGGGCATTTAGAATTCTCAGCCAGAAACTTTGTTGGCCCTAGTAAACTTCAAACCCCAGGATCCACAGGATGTTGAAAGTGGAATAAGTGCACTGTAACAGTGTAGGGCGGAAATGGGCTAAATTCCCTTGAGCTCCAGCAATCTTTCCTCCTTAGACTACCAATGTCCAAATGTGTCAGACCCTAACTTGGAATCATAGAGCTGGACGAGACCACAATGGCCATTGAGTACAACCTCCGGCCACCACAGTTGTGGCTATGTTGGTTGGAGCTGAGAGCTGTAGGCCAGGACAACAGGCTGAAGAAAACTGCTGTAAGGTTACCAGTTTACCAAAACATCAGTAAATATATACGCATAATTTTGTGCACGCGCATAACCATGTTTAAGATAATGGACTCCTCAGTGCATCAGTGGTCCAAACCAAATCACACACTGGGCAGATTTTTTAGAGTGCTTACACTCCCAGTTAATCCTCTGCCTTCCTACTTTTTCAGCTGCTTTTAAAATGGCCTGTTTTCTTTCTCCTCCTTGCAACTTCCCCCTTTGCCCACAGATTACTTCCATTGCTGCAAACTGAAGTCAGAGTGCAAAAGTAATTTGTCAGCTCAGCGGATGGGAGAGGACAGAATCTTGCCCTTCCCAGTAGGCTGAGACAAAAGCAAACTGTTGCAGTCTCTCCTAGCTTGTGCATTCTTCCTCATTAATTTTTGGCACGTTAACCAAAATCCATCATTGCGTGTGTTTTAGTTTTTGTTTTTGTCTACGAAATGGTGGTGGGTTTTAGAGTGAGGATGACAAAAAGCAACTGCCATGGATTCTGATCCCTTGCAATAACCAGTCCCCTTCCTTAGAGATTAAAGTCTACAGAAGAGAAGGTTAAGAGGGGACATGATAGCCATGTTTAAATATTTGAAGGGATGCCACGTAGAGGAGGGAGAGGGCTTGTTTTCTGCTGCTCCAGAGACCAGGACAAGGAGCAATGGATTCAAGCTGCAGGGAAGGAGATTCCACCTGAACCTCAGGAAGAACTTCCTGACAGTCAGGGCTGTCCGGCAGTGGAATCTGCTGCCTCGGAGTGTAGTGGAGGCTCCTTCCTTGGAGGTTTTTAAGCAGAGGCTGGATGGCCATCTGTCGGGGGTGCTTTGAGGGTGTTCCGGCATGGCAGGGGGTTGGACTGGATGGCCCCTGGGGTCTCTTCCAACTCTACATTTCTATGATTCCTATTTTTACTAATTTTACAGTGTGGCAGTGATACTTTTTGCTGTCCACAGAATCAACACATCTGAAAGATACAAGGCAGTGGTTCTCCACCTTTGGCCCTCTGTGTCATTTGGGCATCAGTTCCCAGAAACCTTGCCTGCCGTGGCTGATGGGGAAGGATTCTGGGAAGTGAAGTCTAAGGTATATAGAGAGCCAAAGAATGAGAACTAGTGATATAGGGGCTCCATTTCTACATCATTCTTCACATCAAATTGGCTACCTGATCCTGAAGATGGCCTTAAGTTTCTCTCTAATGTAATGCTTCTTTAAAGAAAATCTGCTTTTACCCTAGCTGTAGAGTATTTAATGGATTGAGGCCCCTATGTTTGCCAGACCTCATCTGCAATGCCCTCTTGGGCTTTGTCATGAAATAAATCTTACCTCTGTTGCCTTTGGAATCTTATTAGCTTGTGAGACATTAATTGCAACAGAAGACATTTACTCTCCTACTTTGTTTCTTGATAAACTTTTGTATTGACTACATTTAGTGACCTTTTGTATTGACTACGTATTGACTGTATTTAACCATCTTTTAATTGGGGTTCTATTAACAGTGGATGAAATACACTAAAGGCACCAGATCCCATATTATCTTGGAAGCTAAATAGTGTAAGCTCTGGTTAATACTTGGATGAGGCATTTCCAGTGAACATCAGATGCTGTAGGTTATATTTCAGAGGAAGAAACTGGCAAAACCACTTCTGAGTAGCTTAAAAAAATCTTAATGAAATTCATGGGATGACTGTAAGTTGACAGGTGACTTGAAGGCACATACACACACACTATTAAGAGAAAGAGGCTGTACCACTGGTGGTCACTGGTTTCCATATCAGTGGGGTGGTGAATCAGCTCCAAGCTTTAGTCCAGAATTTTAGTTGGAGGTGGGTTAAATGGCCCTGGGGGATCACATGTGGCCTGTGGAGTGCACTTGATCCACCTCTGATTTAAAGGAGCTATCAAGAGTGCTGAATCCTATCTCCAAATTAGGTCTAGCACTTTGGATAGCTCTGTTAAAGTTTGAAGAAAATCCCAGAGCCCATTCTTTGCCCGAGTGTCATGGAAGCCACTAGCCATCATTGTTTGCCCTTTGTGGTGTGTCTCCAAGTCATTTCCAAGTTATGGCAACTCTTTGCATAATGATTGTGAAAATGAAACAATTAAGGTAGGTGAAAAGTATGGCCACTTCCTCAGTAGACTTATAGTGTTATTATTTCATTTTCAACATCCTATGGAATCCTGGGATTTGCAGTTTAGAGAGGGTCCTTGAGGCAAACAAAACTGAAACACTGAGTCTGGGGGTCCCACAGTGTCCCCACCAATGCATTCTGCTTCATGAAATCTAGTAGGCCTTATGGAAGTTGCAAAAATGCACTCCACAAAAAGCCTTAGGAGGGCAGCAGAGGCACATGATAGATTAATTTCTGTGTGACAGGGAGCAGCGAAGTATCTCCATGATGGTTTTTGTTGTTCTCTGTACCTGTTTCGCATCAGAGTGTGGTCCTGAGGATGGAGTGTCATTAAGAGACTGAATGCACGTAGGAATAAGGGGACTGTTGTAAATGAACAAGCAAAAAACTTGATGTGCCTGAAGCAACCATGTGGATGGAGGGCCTTGGAGATGACTTTGGATTGTAAGTCCCAGCATTCCTTGCCAGTACCAGCAATTGAGAGGAATGTTGAGAAGTGCAGTCTGACAATATTTGCAGCACTACTTGATTCCCACGCCTGGATTAGATGATCTTAAGTATGTCTATTCAGACGTATAAGAATTGAGTGGGGAAAAGAAAGGAACAAGGTGTGTGGGGGTCTTGATAGGGAATCCTTATGTGTTTTATCCAGCCCACAAGTCAGAAGCTTCTCCTGTTGGGCTGTAATCTTTGGTGAGGAAGGTGGAAACGTATGAGAGGCTGTGATCCTACCAGCTACTGAGAGAGTTGTTGGTTTTTCTGTGGCTCTCTGGTTTCAAAGAAACGTCTGAGCTGCAAGTTTCTTGTGTTGCAGGGGAACATGGTTTCTTGTGTTGCAGGGGAACATGGCTTGGAGGACTTTATTCTCTGAGCCTCTCTGATGGGATCTGCAAGTAAGAACTATAACTTCTGCTGTAAGGATGCATCCTACAATCTGGGTTTATTCTTCAGACATAGGGGTGCCTAATTTTACAGACTTCTTTTTTTTTTAATTTTTTAAATTTTTATTAATTATATAACTAAATCACAAATACAAAACAAGAAAAAAAAAATTAAACACCATGTGATATACATAATAGTGAATTAAAAAAAAATAATTTTTTTCTTTTTCTTTTTTTTCTCTTCTCTTAAGCAATACTAACTTTCATTGTTATTTTGCACCTTTACCCTTAAATTTATAAATCTGTTCAACTATTATAATTACACATTTAATTCAATATTTTTCACATCCCCTTTAATCTATTTCTATTGTTAATTCTTTTAACTTTTTTTTTTAAAAAAACATTGACATCACTTATCCTTTTAAATCTATAAATCACAAGTTTAACACACACACCTACTAAGAATTACAAAATATACAACATAAAAGAAAAACAAAACTAAAACTAAAAAATACCCACCCCCCAGAGCCAACTTTTTATTTAATCCACTTTCCAAAATTGCCATTCTTCTTTTGACAGGGTAGTATTACTATCTCTTTTCAGAACTTTATCCAAAAATATTTTCCAAATTTCTTCAAAATCATTCCCTTTAACCAAACCTTTCATAAACCTAATTCTACATGTTAGTTTATCATTAATTGCAATTTTCCACACTTCGTTATACGATTCCTCTATTTGAAATTTTTCATTTGCTTTCCATTTTTTTGCTATTATTAATCTCGCTGCAGTTAACAAATTTGTTATTAATTCTTTCTTTACTTGAGTACACTCAACCTTATCATATATAGATAACAATGCAATATTTGGACATACTGGTATATCTGCTCCTATAATCTCTTTTATCTCTTTAAAAACCTTTTGCCAAAACTCCATTATCTTATTGCAATTCCACCACATATGCAAATTTTACAGACTTCTGTCTTCCTTGTTTCAGATTTTAAAATAATATTTTGATGGTTTTGTCAAGAAGGTAGGAGGATGTCAGGAAAGCCATTTCAGACTTTTCCCTCTACGCAGTTTTGAGGAGTGGGGAGGAATCTTTTTTTTAAAAAAAATGTAAGCCATGTGTTCCAGCATTTCCTTTGGGGGATTCAGAACCTTCCTGGAAAATACAGAGTGAACCATCACATCTCTCTTTACAAGGGCTGCTCCTTCTGACTGCTTCTTTGTCCTAGAAGAGGGGGATTCAGAGACCTTGAACTACTACACTATCCCTTTCCCTTTAGGCAGTTTCACAGGGTCCTGTAGAACAGACAAGAAAGAACCAGGAAATGCAGTGAAATCCTTTGCATTTCTATGACAGAGGTGACATTTTGTAAACAAACAGGATCCAGTTGCTTTGGGCCCGCCGCTGGGGGGCAGTCTGGGACCCCTGGACTAGATCTTTCAGGTTTGGTTCCCTGTATGTAAAATCTCAGGTGATAATCTCTTACCATCAGGGGCTGTTTGTTTTGATGGTGTCACTTGGGTGTTTTTCTCTGATCTGCTTATGTCTCAGTCATTGCAAGAATCTCGGGGAGCAGGATTATTAGGAGTCGGTTCTTTTGCTGTTGTTATATAGATGTATGAGGGCTAGAACTTAATTTTACAGCGTCTCAGATTTTGTCAAGCTCTGTTTGTCCTCCTGGTGGTATTTTTTGCCAGGTAAAAAGGAAGCAACATACAGAGTTGTGAAGGCATTTTTTTAGAACTCTTCCAAATCTCACCTCAGTTTGCTTAAAAGTTAGGTATTATTATTATTATTATTATTAGTAGTAGTAGTAGTAGTAGTAGTATCCTGCCTCTCCACACGGATCGAGGCGGCGAACAACATACATTATACATTAGAATACATTAAAAGACATTAAAAACATACCCAGTCCTCCCCACCCACCAACCCACCTAAACCAACCCCTTAAAATACACAGCAATTAACAATCCATCAATTACTGTTAGGAAGTCAGCAAGGCAATAGATGGGAGGCGATGGAAATGCTAGTCTGGGAAGGCCTGTCGGAAGAGATCAGTCTTGACTGCTCTTTTATTTATTTGCTTAATTGTTGTTCCACCTTTCTCCTAATATGGAGCCAAACTAGCTTACAATATCAGTTAAAACAAAGTGTAGCTAACATACGGTTCTTTAACAAAAGCTAAAGTTCCATTAACAAACAATTCAATCGATACATTGATTTAAAACAATTATAGCCCTGTGTAAAACATAATAAATGGGTAAACACACAGCATATCCCATTAAAAGACTACTTCAACAAGAAAAGAGCCAGAGGCTATTTCCGCACTACACTGTAGTGCTATTATTTCACTTCTGACATCCTATGGGAATCCTGGGGTTTGCAGTTTAGGGAGGGACCTTTAGAATTCCCAGCCAGGGAGCTCTTTGGCCTTAGGAAATGACAAACCCATGAACAGTTGAAATATGGACTGTTCTTTTGACCAGTTTCATTATGTTTCCATGACCTTCTGCATGCTTCTGCAGCCGCGTGCTACTTTTTTTCTCAATCTACTGTATTATTGAGCTTTCACATGCGTTTGCAAGTGATATGTAGTGAATTATTTGCAAATTGATAGCTAAAATGCCTTTGCAACTAAAAAAAAAAAAAAAAGACGGGGTTCCTCATTTTGATGATTTCCGGTTTTCGGAAGTGCTCTGGTCCCTAACCTGTTGAATAAGTAGGGGAAACCTGTACAGCAATTGAGATTGGAAATGCAGTAGTGGAAAAGCAGGAGACCTAAGAGACAAATAAAAAGGAGTTTTTAAACCCCCCTTTCCCCCCCCCAAACACACCTTCATTTGGCCTCTTGTTATTTGAAGCAGTCTGTCAGGACTTTTCCAAGACTGACTCAGGCTTTTCACACTGATGGTTTATAGTAAGAACACTGTAAAATAAGAGCAACTTTTTCTGCCAACTCTAATTTGGCATCTGCCATGAAAATGCTATGCAGATTGTTAATTGCACAAGCCTTTAAATATTCAAGTTGACTTTGGCTGCCTGCCTCAGGCATAAAAATATACCTGTTTTAATATTTATCTACAGACTGGCCGTCTTTTTAAAATATTATTACAAATGTATATCTTGAATGAACCTAACCAGAACATCTTACTCTGGTAAGAAAGCCCTTGTACCCTTAAAATGGTTTTATGAAAAGTCATACTCCCTTGCTCTCAGAAAAAGAAGAACGCAGTATGATCAGCCCTCCACATTTGCAGGTTTCACTTTTGCAGATTTGATTATTCACTGATTGTTTGCTGTCACCTCTGCTGCCTCCCTGTGCCATTTTTAATGGGGACTGCAAGCCTTCTGAGACTGAGAAACTGTGAATGAGGCTTGTCAGTCCTTATTACAAACAGTGTGGGGCAGCAATGGAGGTGGCAGGAAGCCCCACCAGCTACCCATTTCTGCCTTATGAAGGAACCTCTGTGCCTCAAAGGAATGCATGGTAGGTTGAATATGGTGATCCTACTTGTTTTGTGTGTTAAATATGGTTTGGGAGGGCCGAGAGTTAGTCATGTTTTTTCCACTTTCACAGGGGTTCTGTGCCCGTAACCCTAGCAAATGTGGAGGGATGACTGTATTTTATGTGTGTGCAATTGCCTTTTGGTACATATGCTGTTACACAGAGCAAACTCTCTAATGACTGAATCACAGACTCATAGATTTGAGAGAGATCCCAAGGACATCTAGTCCAGCCCATTGCCAGTGTGCAAATCCGCAGGTAAGCATCCCTGTCATCTGCTTAAAAATCTGCAAACAAGTAATAATTGTAATATGATACAGTCCTGTCCAGTAGGTCAGTTTTCATAAATAGAATTGTTCTGCACTTTTGGAATTTCTGCATGGAATCTTAATGCTAGTTTTTGAAGAATAACAAGTCTTTAGTTCTCAGGAATGTTGAGAGCCCAGTCATCCATCTTCAAGGACAGTAGACTTTAAAGATGCTTGAACAGATGCAGGTAGTATATCAGAAGGTATCTGTGTGTCTAAAAGGCCAAATACCTACGGCTTCTATGACTCTCCGATGCTTGTTCTTGGCTTCCAGGGTTGTCTCGCTTACCTTTTCAACATACTGCCCCTTAGTTGCATGCACTCACAAAACTGGAGTGGTGATGGCGATGGGTTTTCTACCTTGGTTGCACGTGGCTTGGCTTGCACACTTGAGTCAATGGCTTTTCATCACAGTTCTCTGTTTATGTTGTTGTTTGTTGTTGCGGTGGCGGTATGTCTTCAAGCCATTTCTGACTAAGGCTGCCCTATCATGGGGCTTTCTTGGCAAGATTTGTTCAGACGGGGTTTGTCCTTGCCTTTCTCTGAGAGAGTGTGACTTGTCCAAGGTCGCACGATAGGTTTCCATGGCTGAATTGGGATTTGAACCCTGGGCTCCAGAATCCTAGGCCAACACCCAAACCACAATGCCATGCTGCCTATGTCATACGGCAGTCTGAATGGCGGAAGGACAAACTGGCAGGCAGGGTTGTCTTGCAGGAAAAGCTCAGTCTTAGTGCCAAGCCCTGGCCTCTCCTGGTTCAGTGGTTCTGTGTATTCATATCTGCGTCACCGAATGACATCTAAAACAAATGAGATCTTAAAAGATTACTGAATCACTGAATATAGGATGGGGGACACATGGCTGGATAGCAGTACGTGTTAAAGGGATCTAGGAGTCTTCATAGACCACAAGCTGAACACGAGTCAGCAGTGTGATGCGGCAGCCAAGAAAGCCAATGCAATTCTCGGCTGCATCAATAGGAGTATGGTGTCTAGATCGAGGGAGGTACTGGTACCACTCTACTCTGCTTTGGTTAGACCTCATCTTGAATCCTGTGTCCAGTTCTGGGCACCCCAATTCAAGAAGAACATGGTCAAGCTGGAGCAAGTCCAGAGGAGGGCGACCAAAATGGTGAGGGGCCCGGAAGCCATGTCCTATGAGGATAGACTTAAAGAGCCGGGTATGTTTAGTCTGCAGAAGAGAAGGTTAAGAGGGGACATGATAGCCATGTTTAAACATTTGAAGGGATGCCACGTAGAGGAAGGAGAGGACTTGTTTTCTGCTGCTCCAGAGACCAGGACAAGGAGCAATGGATTCAAGCTGAAGGAAAGGCGATTCCACCTGAACCTCAGGAAGAACTTCCTGACAGTCAGGGCTGTCCAGCAGTGGAATCTGCTGCCTCGGAGTGTAGTGGAGTCGCCTTCCTTGGAGGTTTTTAAGCAGAGGCTGGATGGCCATCTGTTGGGAATGCTTTGATGGGTGTCCCTGCATGGCAGGGAGTTGGACTGGATGGCCCCTGTGGTCTCTTCCAACTCTACATTTCTATGATTCTGTGATTTCTATGATCCTCAACTCTGGATGAAACATACAGTTGGGCAAGTGTATAATACTGGACGCTACCCGTTGGAAAACAGCACTCTCCCTGAAAAGTGTAGCCTTGCTAACCACATGCCCTCCAGCTGTCCCAATTTGTGAGGGACAGTCCTGATTAATCCTCTTGTCATCCCACTTTTTCAACTGCTTTTAAGATGTCCCAGTTTTTCTCCTCCCGCTTTCCTCCTTTCTCCTCAGTTTGCTTCCATTGCTGCAGGGTGATTTCAAGATGCAAAAGTAATGTGTACCCAGTAACTCAGCAGAGGAGACAGAATTTTGCCCTTCAGCCTCTCCTAAACTGTGCGTTCTTCCTCATGAATACCTTTTCCCATTGTGACCACACTCTGGGGTTGCATGGCCACATATGTCCCAGTTTTCCGCTGTGAAGTGTGGAAGGGTACACTAACTGGCCAGAGTGTAGAGAGAGACATTGCATTTTCATAATCAACAATCAAGCTCTTTTTGCTTTTCCCATTCCCAGAAAGCCCACAAGCTGCTGCAGGTACAGCTTAACACAGTCACGTTGTGCAGTAAGTCCCATTGGAGAGCCTTTTGGCTGTTTCCGCTCTATTACATCTTAGAATTCAGCATGACTTTTAATACCAAGTACAGCCCGCCACCTCCTTTTTGAACCATCAAAAATTCAACACGACTTTTAATATCAAGTACTGCTCTGTCACCTCCTTTTTGAACCTTTTTTTTTTTTCTGGCAGAAAAGAGCAAAGGATCTCTGAAGTTTTTCTTTTTGTGCCATTTTGGTTGGCCTAGTAAAAGTAATATCACAATATGGATTTTAGGATTTCTCTCGCTAAGCAATAATGATGTGCCTGACTTCACTTGCAGTGTGTGTGTGTGCATGCATGTGTGTGTGTGTGTGACTTTTTCTGCAGAGCTGGGCGCTGTGCACATCCCTCCAGCTGATCGTAACCAGCAAATTAACAGAATCCTGGCTTACCAAGTGGGAGAGTACAGCTGCGGAGGAGAAGGACTCTGAGCCTGCTTTAATCCTACCTGATGGTTTATCTCTCTGATCTGATTGCTGTTGCTATAGCTTTTAACCTGGTAGTTCCCTAATCTGATACAGGGAGGGAGGCCAGAGTTTCCAGGCAGGTTGGGATTAACTGGCTCTAATCGCCTGATCCTGTTAGAGGACCCGTCTGCCCAATGTGTGATTAACAGTAGCCTGATCTTTGCTATACCGGGACCTGTGATGTTGGGGAGAAGAGAGGAGAGGAGAGAGCAAATAGGGGTTGAGGTAGCAGGGAATCAAAACTGCAAATTGTACAGTCTGGTTGGGATGAGATTTTTATGCTTGTGGCAGGAAAGTTGGGATTCTCTTTCCTGTATTGTCAATATTGTACTGTGATATCTTAAAGTCAAAGACCTTGAAGCATCAGCTTTGGGGGACTAGAGCATTTTGAATCAAATGCAGAGTGTGAACTATAGGTGTCAGGTCTCTCTGTCTCTCACACACATACAAACTGGTGGATTTGTAGTTGGTTGACCAACCGAACACAAAGAGTGCACATCAATGGCTTCTCTTCATCCTGGAGAGAAGCGACTAGTGGGGTGCCACAGGGTTCTTTCCTGGGCCCAGTGCTGTACAATATCTTCATCAATAACTTGGATGAAGGAATAGAGGGCATGCTCATCAAATTTGCAGACGACACCAAATTGGGAGGGGTTGCTAATACGCCAGAGGACAGGATCAAAATTCAGAAATGACCTTGACAGATTGGAGAGCAGGGCCAAAGTCAACAAAATGAATTTCAGCAGAGACAAATGTAAAGTCCTACACTTAGGCAGAAAAAAATGGGATGCACAAATATAGGATGGAGGACACATGGCTGAATAACAGTACATGTGAAAGGGATCTAGGAGTCTTGGTAGACCGCAAGTTGAACCTGTGTCAGCAGTGTGATGCAGCAGCCAAGAAAGCCAGTGCAATTCTTGTTTGCTTCAATAGGAGTATGGTGTCTATATCAAGGGAGGTAATGGTACCACTCTATTCTGCATTGGTTAGACCTCATTTGGAATACTGTGTCCAGTTCTGGGCACCTCAGTTTAAGAAGGATATCGACAAGCTGGAACATGTCCAGAGGAGGGTGACCAAAGTGGTGAAGGGTCTGGAAGCCATGCCCTATGAAGAACGCCTTAGGGAGCTGGCTTTGTTTAGTCTGCAGAAGAGAAGTTTAAGAGGGGACATGATAGCCATGTTTAAATATTTGAAAGGATGTAATATTGAAGAGGGATCAGGCTTGTTTTCCACTGTTCCACAGTAGGGCAAAGAGCATTGGATTCAAAGTATTGGAAAAGAGATTCCACCTGAACCTCAGGAAGAACTTCCTGACGGTCAGAGCTTCTGGCAGTGGAATATGCTGCCTCAGAGTGTGATGGAGTCTCCTTCTTTGGAGGTCTTTAAGCAGAGGCTGGATGGCCCTCTGTTGGGAGTGCTTTGATGGGTGTTCCTACATGGCAAGGGGTTGGACTGGATGGCCCCTGGGGTCTCTTCGAGCTCTATGAGTCTGTGAAACTGATACGCTATGTCCGTGATCAGCGCTTACAAAAGTTACTTCTTTGGATAGTAGCTCCCAGAACCCACCAGCCAGCATGATCAGTGTCCATGCTGCTGGGGGGATTCTGGGAGTTGTTGTTGTCAACATGTCTAGAGGACGGTGACCAGAATGATAAAAGACCTGGAACCCTGCCCAGCAAGGAGCGGCTTAGGGAGCTGGGTATGTTTAGCCTGGAGAAGAGAAGGTGAAAAGGTGACGTGATGGCCGTGTTTAAATATCTGAAGGGTTGTCATATGAAAACAGACAGCCTTGAGCTCACCTATGGTTTTTCTGTAGTTGAGTTCCAATTCAGACTTGTGGCTGATCCATTGGAAAAGCACACTCTGGGTGTTTTCACTTCTTCCAGAGCTTTGCTGGGACACATGGGACATTTCCGCACGGCACTCTTATAGTGCGATGATTCCACTTTCAACCTCCTATGGAATCCTGGGGTTTGCAGTTCCGGCCCCTCCCGGAACTGCAAACCCCAGGATTCCATAGGAGGTTGAAAGTGGAATCATCGCACTATAAGAGTGTCATGCGGAAATATTCTTAGCCTCAGGTTTTTTTCCCCTTGATTTAAGGTTCTGAAAGCAAAATGGGTAATTGTAGAAATTCACAGTCTTTGTGGAAGAATGGGAAATCCCCCAGAGCTTCATTGTGTATACACAGCTGTTCCACACAAGTGGAACTGTAGAATAGTAGGGGGCTACTTTGGGATTACCGCACGGCAAGAGGGCTACATTTCCGTGTTTTTACAATGCGTGCTTGCTAGCTGTTGCTTGGGTCTGAGTTAATCCGTTTCCATAGCAGGCAGACAGTGTGGGGTAGTGTAGTGGTTTGAGTGTTGTGAGTAACACTCCTGAGAGGCCAGGATTCAGATCTCCACACGGGCATGAAAACTGGGTAGTCTTGGGCAAGTCACACTCTCTCAGTCTTAGAGGAAGGCAGGCACTGGCAAACCCCTTCTAAATAAGTCTTGCCAAGAAAATCCCACAGTAGTATTGCCTTAGGGTGACTATAAGTCACCAACAACTTGGAGGAATACAACATCAGGTGTGGTAGCTGTTGCTTGATTCAGAGTTAATCCTTTTCCATAACTGATTAAGCCATCATCCCTTCTTAGTTACTTATTAGTTAGTAGGAACTCCGACAAACAGTACCGCCTTTCTTTTCTGGCAGCATCTGTAAACTGTTTCATGCATCAGTGAGGACTAGAAACGTAGAAGGTGCTAAAAAATGGAATCTTGATGTTAGATTTTGCATGGATGTCCAGTTTGTGTAATACATCTCTGCTTCACAGACTGCATTGTACATTAGGATAAGGGAGTGGGAGGAAGAGGAGGAGAGGAAGGAAGGGCTGGGTCAGAATCTTAGGGAAGAGATGCAGGTCAAAAGCTAGGATGAGTATGATGGCCTGTCCTTGAGTGTTATAATGCCAGTGGGTCCCCCAATATATGTGTAAGTACCAGGTTGTACCAATCCCCACCCTGGTGAGAAAGTAATTAAAGTGCCTTCTGCAACACACTCATTATATGCTGCTTCATCTCTAATTAAGCTAATTGTAATCCAAGGTACCCACTCAGTATAACTCCCCGCCTTACCAGCCGATTGTGGTTGCCAGTTTTAGTAAGCTACTAAAGAGGAAATGGGTTAGAGGACAAATCCGTTGATCCATTTATGGTGTTTTGAAAAGATACCATCTTGTTGTTGGGTTAAGTTCTTATAAGGAAAAGTGCTGTGATTGAAGTTTACCCAGAAGTTAGAGGTCCTCTGTTCCCTAAATGTCAGGTGAGCATAGGAAAAGGAGTTCACTTTGCACATGTTCAGAGTTAGTCTTTTAATATTCCAAGACATTCCTGGAATCTCTGCCACCTTCCACCCCCTCCCAATGATTTCTTTGGTATTTGTTCCAAACCATAAGCCTTTGAGGCAGAGGATTGCCCTCTCAAATCCTTGTTCTAAACCATCATAACCGTGGATGTGCCTCATAAATTCTATACATTGATAGCAAACTGAGCATGGATGTTTATGTGGCCAGAAAGTTGTCAGCCATGTGCTGAGTCTTTGCATTAGTTCACGGAGTACCTTTTGATGCCCTGTATCCAGAAGCTGCAGTCTAATGTGGGGAATGGTGGGTATTTGGGGAGGGGGAAAGATATAACTATTAAACTAGGGTTGTCTTGTGTCTGTTTTGTAGATACCTTACTCCTCGTTACAGAAAAGATGTAAAGTCTGGTTGTTCTTTGCCTCCAGGTAGCTGCCCTGATAATATCACTCTATGTGAAACACTTGAAAATAACTAACCCAGGGCCACATCTCTTCCAGGCTGCGGGAACAGTGCTCTGAGTTATGATCTCTTTCAACTTGGATATTCGAACATCACCAGCGTAGACTACTCAGTAGCATGCATCACAAGTATGAAGACTCGTTATGCCCACTGCCCAGGCTTGCAGTGGGCAGTGATGGATGCCCGGGCCTTGAACTTTACAGATGGGAGCTTTGATGTGGTCTTGGAGAAAGGCACTCTGGATTCTATGATGGTGGAAGAAAGGGATCCGTGGAAGGTCTCTCATGAAGCCAGGCAGCTCTTGGACCAGGTGTTAATGGAGGTGAGCTGCAAGAAGTCCTGCTGGGCTAAGCATGTCTGGTCCTCTCGACCAGGATGAAAATGTTTAGCATTCAGTTGTATAGTTTTTTGGATCTCATGCTGGTCATGAGTTGTGGTTCTAGGATATTATTTGGGTATCATTACCTATTTTTCCTTTTGTTTGCTGCTCAGCATGAGTGCAGAATCACACATTGCTCCTGAGCAATCAGTTTTCTGTGTTTCTAGCCAGTATGGTTTAGTGTTCTGAGCACTGGACAATGACATTGGGGTCCAGGGTTCAATTACCTGCTTGGCCATGGAAACCCACTGGGTGACCTTGGGTATGTCACACGCTCTCAGCCCCAGAAAAAAACGTGATAGGGTTGCCTTCGGGTCACCATAAATTGGAAATGACTCAAAGGCACAGAGCAGCAGCTACAATAACAACAAAAAAATCCTTATTGCTTTGACAACAAGCTTTAAAAATAAATCTAAAATTAGATGTAGTTCAGAATCAGTGCTAGTTAAGGTTGCGGAGTGGGGGTGTGGATTGTGAGCAATGTTTGCAAGGGTTTTGCTCTGTTTCCTACATGGAATTATCTCTTTTTCTATCCTGGCTTGATGTCATGTTGTCCTACTCTGTTTGCTCTTTACGTTTGCGTAAATTTTCCTCTTGTCATCAGATGGTTCTTTTCCACCACCACCCTCCGAAACATGCATAGACCCCCCCAGGGTCTGGCAAATTAAAATATCAAACTCAGAGCAAGCAAGGAAGCAAACTGAGGAGGAAGTAGGACCCACTTCATTTTCCTCCATCATCTAATTTGAATGCAAAATCTGAGTTGATATGATACAGCGTATATAAAGACCTATATGGCTCCGTTTGGGCTATTTGAAGGATCATTTCTCCCTATATGAGCCTCTAAGGTCTTCAGGAAAGTGTCTTTTCTGTTTCCCACTACCTTCTCAGTCTTGTTTGGTGGTACAGTTACATTTTTACCGATGTTTTTAACCTGGTTTCTGATTTGTGCTGTTTTAAATGTCTGGAATCTCATTACTGGGGATAAAGTGGGTCAGTCTAGATGACCTCTGGGTGTGAGGGAAGAGCAGTTAGAGCAGTTAATTTTCTCTGCAATTGAAATCTCTCTCTCTGTATGAAAGGAATACAATGGTACTCTGTGAGACAGAATGTTAGGGAGGATGGAATGTGCCTCGCTATGCTTTGCAACATTTGTAAGATTACGCTGGAGAATGGCGGGAACCATTTGTACGTGTTAGTTTTCTTTTCTTGACCATGTGATGTATTTGTATTGGAGATGTATGAATTGCTCTGAATGTAAGGAGTCGGGGTCCAGACTTTTGAGAAAGGATCTCACTGGGACATTGTGCACAATAAATCTTTTTTCTAAAACCATGGGTCTCTATCTCAGTTCTGCAACAGGGAAAAGTGGGATATAAATAACTAAGAAGAAGAAGAGAATATTCCTGTTAAACAACAACTTTAGTATAATCGTTTTGATTATTTTCGCAGAAGGAGTTGCCTCAGTTGTATCTTAACAAGGGGAAATGGTTCTCATTGTGTGTTGGTGAGGAAGAGGCACTCTGTGTATGTTCCGGGCTCTCTTGCCTGGATCACTTCCTGCTTTTGGTAGTTCTTTTATACCCTTTCTTGATTGATGTCATTGTGGTGTTGGGGTTACCCCGAATCCTCAAAAAAAAAAAAAGTGGAGCCAGTGGCAAAGGATGAAATAAAGTGTACCCAAAATGGTCTGTTTCAGAAGCTAACTATGGAAACTGGTAGCAGGAATTAGACAAATGGACGTGGATCTGATTTCTGGAGGCCCATTCGCACTAAACATTTATAGCACTATATTCCACTTTAACTGCCATGGCAACATCATGTGGATTCCTGGCCTTTGTAGTCTGGTGAGGCATTAGATCAGCAGTGTTCAAAATGGTGGATACCATACCTGTGTTGGCCCTGGGCAGCTTTCCCAGAAAGAAAGAAACAGTGGCACCCAATGACCATAAATTTAGTGCCGGTCCTTGACATGCTGGGGAAAAAATAATAATTGTTGATCACCCCCCCCACGTCAATGGCCTGAGAAGCACGGCATGGGGGATCTCTGGTTGACAGTTCAAAATGCCCCTCCCTAAAGTGAAAATCCTAAAGTTTTCCCATGGTAGCTAAGGTGGAATCATACTGTTATAACTGGAGAGAGGAACGAAACGGGTCCCTGGCATGTCAAGAGAACTCTGGTACAGTATTTCATATGTGGTGGTCATGTCCTAGAGCACAAAAATACTGGAAAGAAATACATAAGAAAATAAGTTCAATTTTGAAGATTCAATTTGGGATGACACCCAAATTTTACCTGCTAAATATGACACATACACTAGATGAAACGCCAGCTAAGAGACATTGGAGAATTATACTGTACATGGTGACAACGGCCCGTATTGAATATGCATGACTTTGGAAGAATGAAACTACACCCACAATGGAACAGTGGTGGACAGCCTTTATGGAAAACAGAAATGCGGACATACTTACACAAAGATTGAAAGGGAAATCAGATGAGGACATAAACAAAGAGTGGAAGATTGTTACAGATTTGGGTTGAGGGCTGACAGAGGGTATACATTTTTCATGATAACAATTATTATACAGTTAACAGTTAAGGAAATATCATATAACAGGTAAAGTAGAGATATATAGCAGGAACTAACAAATCATAGATTATTAACATTTTATTGCAATACGTGGTATAGCAAATAGAGGGAATATCAATAATTGTAATCCAGAAAGGAAAGGAAGAAGGAATAACATTACATGTAAACACTGCAGAAACTATTGTTTGTTTTATCTGTTGAAATGTGAATAAAATTATTTAAAAAAGAAAAAGAAACAGGTCCCTGGCAAGGCATTCAGGTTTCCTTTTGGATGTTGACCGGAAAGCACTTTTGAGAGACCCACACCAACAGCACTTAGAATCATAGAAATGTAGAGTTGGAAGAGACCCCAGGGGCCATCCAGTCCAACCCCCTTCAGCCATGCAGGAACACCCTCAAAGCACTCCGGAGAGATGGCCATCCAGTCTCTGCTTAAAAACCTCCAAGGAAGGAGACTCCACGACACTCCCAGGCAGCCTATTCCACTGCCGGACAGCCCTGACTGTCAGGAAGTTCTCCCTGAGGTTCAGGTGGAATCTCCTTTCCTGCAGCTTGAATCCATTGCTCCTTGTCCTGGTCTCTGGAGCAGCAGAAAACAAGCCCTCTCCTTCCTCTACATGGCATCCCTTCAAATATTTAAACATGGCTATCATGTCCCCTCTTAAGCCCTCTTACTTGAGATCTTTAAAATTGTCCCCGTGTCTGCTTTTGGCCGACAAAACCCATGCGCATCAGGATGCAAAATGTAATTTTCCTCCACCCCTCCCTAAATGCTTGCTCTCCCCAAAAGAAGATCCAGGCCGGAACCGGTTGCTATGGCGATGCCCTGCTGTCATCAATGGCTGCTTGCAAATGGCGGTAATTCAGACAGAGAACTTCTTTATGTGGTCTGGCTAAAGGTGGCATTCTCCCCCGGGAGGTGCTTTTTGCTGTTTCTGTGGGATTTGGGATGAGAGCGGAGGCTTCAGCCGGGAGCACTCACAGAAACTCAGCCCCTCACAACTACACTCTGGGGAAGAGCAAGCCTTTCTCCGAGTAGGCCCCGGAGGCCTTCTCGCCTGGGAAAGGAAACCACATTCTGTCTTGAATCTGGAGATCTCTCCCCCCCCACTCTCATCGCTTCCGCTCTTTCATAACTTTCCCCCTGTTCCGTCTCATTAGCTTAGCGATTCTCTCTTTTCCTCCCTTTCCCCCTCATCTGGCCAGCTATAGTTCTCCCTGTTTCCATGGAAACGCTCATCCGTATTGACTAGGCCGTGGCGTTGCAAGAGGGACAGGCAGTGCCTCCAGGTCCTTGTTAATTGGTATGCTGTGTCCAAAGCAATGGTAACTATATTGAATTTGGTGATGTGTGTTTGTGGCGGGGGGGGGGTAGGAAGCAGGGTGTTGGAAATCACTGCTTGTCGGGGATAATGTTTCCCATTCTCACCCCCCCCCGCCACCATAAAAGGGGATGGGGTGGATAATACCTCTCTCCCACCCTGCAGAAGACACTTCCAGAGTCATTTTTCTGCATATTTTTCTTTTCCATCTCTGCTTCCAAGAGCCGGTTTTTTGATGGGGGAGCAGGTGGGGGAAAGTTTAATTGACAGAAGACCCTCCAAAGCTGGCTTAATTCACCCATGCGCGGGGTGTGTGTGTGTACACCAGATTAACTGGAGAGTGGATTGCCTTGAATGGGAGTCGGAAATTCAACTCCCCCATCTCTGTTTCTTTTCTGTTCGATATTCCACTTTACCATTCCCTGCCTTGATTGCTTTTAGTGTGATTGCCTATGTTCGTCCCTCTGTTCCTAAGCAAGTTAACAACAGTTGAGCATAGCACTGTAAAGCGTGGGTGCCATTGGAACTCCAGGAAACTGGAAAAATCAGCACATGGAGACCAAGATGGTAGAATTATTCACTAAGCCATTGCAATTGTCTGGGATTAGGAAATAAGATTTTTGAATACTAAATGGAAAGCTGCCATCCTGGAGCAAACTTCAGCATCACTGCCATTCTCCTGCTGGATTGCTTTTGGGTTCTCTTAAGCATCCTCATTTGAGGATTTCTTTCAGTGCCGGTGGGAATGTTACAGAAGCTGGCCAGTGCCAGGATCAATCTTTTCCTCCCTCCCCAGTCAAATATGGGCACATGGACTTTCTGCTTCCAAGTCCCTGACCTTGCTTTACTGTCCCTAGCCTCTGTCCATCCCTTCCCTCTATGTTGCCACATAAATGGAGATCCTCTCCAGATGTGAAGCGGCATCCCCAGTTGACCTCTGCTATTGAGCAGAGAGGCTGGCTGTACAAGCAGCTTCTTGTGTGCTTCCGCTTTCCTCGGAGCTTGGAGATCAGGCTCTGGTGACAGAGCAATTTCAAATGATCCTGGGATGTCTGCTTTCCATTCTGAGAGAAGAGATGTAACATAGGGGGTGTGTTACTGGGTCTTGGGCTGCAAATAAAGAGCACAGGTGGTTGGGCTGTAGTTTGAGTTGGGGGGAACTTGTGAGGCAGAGTTGGGTCCCCACTAGTTAGTGCATGGTGCCACGGTCTCCGCAGAGACTGGCTGGGGATTCTGGGAGCTGTCTTCCAAAAAAGGAACATTTCCAAGCTCTGCTGAAAGCTCATCTTCTTCTTTACAGTATTGTAACTAGCCAGTGTATATGTAATGGGGTGGGGGAATCACACATTTCTTTTCTGTTTATTAATGTCTCCATTTTTCCCCTCTGTGCTGCTCTGTAAATCTCATGCTGTGGGGATGCATCAGATCTGTCTTCGTAAAACACTCTATGCATTGATAATTTCTATAAATTACGCACAGCAGTAATAATAAAAGGGTCAATGCTGTGAAGATATGGTGCCTTTGGAACTCTGGAACAATCTGCATATAAAGACTCAAAAAGTAGAATTCTTGACTATGTCATTTCAAACTGCAGGCACTGGGAAATAAGTTTTTTTTAAAAAAAAATTATTAAACTATTTTCAATCTATTATAAAAATGCCTGTTTAAAAAACTATACGCACTGATTACATACATACACACATACAAAATATTAACTTGAACATTAGGATGATAAGCTCCCAGCTTATAGCAAATTTCAGCATCAAACTGAGACAGTTAATGCGTCTGTCTCATTGACGTGTTAGGTATTAGTCTATTTATTGGGTGAGCTATTACAAAATAGGATAGTACTTCCATTTGCAATGTGAAGCAGTACAATCTAGAATTTCAGCACCTTATTCTCCTTTTGTTCACATGAGGGGGTTGGTGTGAGCCTGTGTCTAAGTTGTATAATTTCAGATTGGAGGTAGGGACAAGATTGATATTCTCTGTGGAAGACAATTGTCTTGGAATAGAAGAATAGACTAGGTCCCCTTCCCCTGACATCCTAGTTTTCTACCTGCATGGATTTTATTTTCTGCTGTAGGAACATTCAGCAGCATGAGCTGCCATCTGCTACATTCAGAGTTTCTGCAGCCCAGATACAGCTTTCCCGTTTTATTAGGTCTCCATATGGGACAGCCTTCCCTGTGCTGGTGTCCCCAGAGATGCTGGACTACAACTCCCATCACCTCCAGTCAGCATGTCCAGGGCATCCAGAGACACACCAGCAAGGGAAAAAGTGGTGTAAATTACCAAACATAAAACAACTGCAAGGCATCAGACAAAAAGGGTACAAACTATGGAGTTGCTATGCTAGAAGCAAGAATTCTCCCTCCTATCCCCCCTCCGCCGGCAATTAAACAACACCCACCCCCAAGAGACGCTGGGATAACGGCTGGAAGGCAAAGTTCCATGCAGCTGTCTCTAAGCAACTGCCTTTCCTGTTCTGTTAACTGCAGGCTGCATCGGCGGTGGCAGTGATGTGGCAGAGAGGGGAGCACATATTGGATTTTGTTCAATGACTATGTTGGGATCTGATTGGACTCTTTCATCTCTTTCTCTTCTCCATTTGACTCTGTGTGTGTGAGTGTGAGTGTGTGTGTGTGAGAGAGAGAGAGATGGTGTAAGCATTATAAGAAGAGTTTCTCTCTATTTCCATTCTTGTAATTAGACTTGGGTGCTCCCCCCTGCCCCCAGATCACCACTTGCAATCTCCCTACTAATTGTCCCTTGTTGTCATTTTGCGTTCGAATTATACAAGCCCTGAATCCATTCTAACTCTGTATCTCTTGAAATGCACACCCGTAGCTCAGTTACTGCACAAACATGGATAGTCAGTACAGCCATAGAACAACCTCTGGTTATCTCTGAAAGCTAATGTTTGGTAACATCCTATAAAGCAGCTGTCCGCCTCCCCAACCACCAAAACAACAAAATAAAACAAAATCGACCTGGATCCTTTGCTTGTAAAGAAAAAGGGGGGAAGAGGTTTTTGTTTGGAGTTTTGTTTGGGGTTTTTTGTGGAGAGGGGGATAGCTCAGCAGCTTGAGAATGTCTCTTGGATATGTGTGTGTTTACAAAGACCTCCTTGGCATGTGATGTCTCTGTTTCTGGCCGAGTCTACCTCCATGTACTCTCTCTGTCTCTTGGGTTGAGTTGTCTCTTATCCTCATCTGTTCCCAGAGTTTGCTGAGATGGACCTGCCAGCAAGGGGCAGTCAAAATGGTCTGGGGCTAGTGCAGCTACTCTACAAGGAAAGATGACAATAAGGCTAATAAAAAAAGCAAGGTACTATATAGATATATAACTACTCTTGTTTGGAGAAAGTAGGAAGGGACAATTTTTTCCTTCCTGTCTCATAATACTAGCCTGCAGGGTCATCCAAAGCATGCTATGAGAATCATAACGAACCAGAGACAGTACTTAGTTGCACAGTAATACTGTGGGATTTGGTACCATAAGATGTGCTGATGGCCACCAATTTGGATGGCTGCTAATATAGATCAGACAGTTGCTTCAAAATTAATGCTACCTGTGGCTCTTACTCATAGTTGTCATCAACATCACCAATATCAATAATAATAATAATAAAATGGATTTATACCCTGCCCTTCCTCATAAAAGCTTAGGCTAGCTAACAAGCTATTTAAAAGGGCACTTGCTGATGAACCGTAGCAAGAGGGAGCTATTGCTTTCCTGTCCTCTTTGTGGACTTCCCAGAGGCATCCAATTGGAACATGGATCAGCCTGTGATGTTTTCTCCCTTGCCTGTCTCTACCCATGTAGAGAATTCGCTGCCATTGTGACAGTAGCTTCTAAGATGGTTTTTGAAGAAAGAACTGGAGAAATTCAACAGCAGTTGAACACAAATAAATGCATGGTACCATCACGTCTGCAGAAAACGTACCCCAGAATACTAGCTGTTGGCTTCATCCTATACTTAGATGATTTCACTGCCACTCCCTCCCCCATCTAACAGGTTGCTGTTAAGGAAAGAAGGCTAGACTAGGCAGATCACCTGTTTGGCATGGTCCCTCAGGGATCTTCTTAGGAGGGATCACATCTCTATGAAGCTGAAGAGACCTTGAGCAAGGCTGGGATCATCTATGTGACATCTGCAGCTCACTTCCTCTGATTATATTCTGGTTCACCACATTCTCAGTGGCCACTCCTTTCCACAGAAGACCAGGCCTGCCCTCTCCTTGTTGTCTTGGTGCCAGCTGGCAAAGTTCTTTCATCTCAAGCAGGCCTTTAGGGACTGCTTGCCCTACATAGACAGTAATTTAAAATGGACGAGCTGCACATTTTCATAGAATATAGAGTTGGAAGAGACCACAAGGGTTATCTAGTCCAACCCCATTCTGCCATGCAGGAATACACAGAGCACTCCAGACAGGTGGCTGTCCAGCCTCCATTTGAATACCTCCAATGAAAGAAACTTCATCACGTGTTCAGGTGAAATCTCCTTTCTTGTGGTTTGAAGCCGTTGCTCGTGCCCTTGTCTCTGGAGCAGCAGAAAACAAGCTTGGTCATGTCACCTCTTAACCTTCTCTTCTCCAGGCTAAACATACCTGGCTTCCTAAGCCATTCCTCATAGAGCATGGTTTCCAGACCTTTTACAGTTATGTTCATCCTCCCTTTTAGTATTTCAATTCTATTTACCATTATTGAGTTTTAAACTGTTTCAATTTGTTTTTTAAATAATATGATCAGTTTAACTGGTATTCTGATATGTGTAACATGTTTGGGAGTTGTGTGACCCTCTAGATGTAGTTAAACTGCAGTTCCCAGCATCCCTCTCTATTGCTGGTGCTAGCTAGGGTTTCTGGTACTTGCAGTCCAACAGTATCTGGAGAGCTGCACAGTTCTTACTCTGACGAATTCATTCTTGTGTTTTTTACTGGTGCTTTTAAAAAAAAATCGGTGACGCCCCCAAGGTATAGGTGAATGGCAGGATATAAATCAAATAAATGAAATCAGTACATTTCATCCTGACAATAACCCTGTGAAGTAGGACAGTTCAGATGAGTGGGTGTCATCTAACCCAGTATTGTTGTTGCCACTAAGTATTCTCCCTGGTCCTCTGTGTTCGATTCTGTTGTGTTTCTCTTGTTTGGAGATACCTACCAAGTAATAGCATCCCGTTCATATCCTCCCCTTCAACTGTATGTCTTGAATCTGTATCACTTCTCTCTGCTGGACGGTTCAGCATTCCTCACACACTGACCCCAGTTTCTTTCCAGGTCTTCTGGTCATGGAGAGGACTTCAGATGGATAAGTGCCTTTGAAAGGAAGAACAAAGAGGGCATTGCCCAGTGGTTATACACAAATGCTGCGGTTTGAGAAGTCACTGGCTCCCACATTTCTAGTTTTAAAAGGATTAGGCAATAGGTTACTGGGACAGAGACAAGTGCTGGCAAATAGGCTGTATTGGGTCAGGTAGGTGAAATATCTAGCCTGTTACATGGCAGCTTTGTAGGTATCTTAAAATGCCTTATGGTTAAGACTGGCTTAACTATTAGGCTACATATTCTACAGGTATGAGGCCCCATCCACTTGGTCTTTATTAGTTCAACTCTGAGATTCCTGTAGCACAACTTTGCTGCTCCTTCTTTCTCCGCTGGTATATTTAGAACTTCCACAGTGTACAATAAAGTGGTTGTTCATTCACAGGGCAGTGATGACAGCTTTTCTTTTTTTTTCTTTTTTCTTTTTCCCTTATAGAAAGTAGATAACTTTCTTTTCTCTCCGGTGGTTGGAGAAACTGTCAAATGCTAATTGGCCATTCTCTAGAACATAAAAGATGGCACTGCACAGGGTAAAGCAGATGTGGATGCTTGTGACTGCATGGAATTCTACATTTTCCCAGGCAAGGGAAGATAATATCTCATTTGGAGGGAGTAGAGTATAGCACAGAATATTTCTCCCCCCTCCATTTTAATACAGCCCTTGAAATTCAGTATAGATTTCTGGATTGCAGGAGCGCTTTTAGAGCTTGAGAAAGTTTTGTTTTTGAACTAAAGCATCAAGAATTTGCTCCACACAGCCTGCTAGGGGAAGGTAGATTTCGGCATAGGAGGAGCAACTTCAGAACTTGAGAGAGTTAGTTTTTATTGGACTGCAGCTCTGAGAATTTTCTCCAGCCAGCATACTAGGGAAGGATAGCTTTATGGATAGCAGGAACAGTTTCAAAGTTTGGAAATGTTACTTTTTGAACTACAACTCTGAGAATTTCCTCCAGACAGCATGCTGGAAGAATGTCCATTTCTGGATAGCAGGAACCATTTCAGAGTTTGGTAAAGTTACTCTTTGGAGGACTGCAGCTCCAAGGATATCCCCCAGCTGGCATGCTGGAGGAATATGGATTTTGGGATAGCAGGAATAATTTCAGAGCTTGGGAAAGCTATAACTCTGAGAATTGCCCCTTGGCTGAGTAAAAATTCTTGGAATTGCAGTCCAAAAGTATACTTTTCCCAAACTCTGAGCAATTTAAGGAGCAGGTCCAGCCCTGTAAGTGTTTGTGTGTGTGTGCATGAGTGCACATGTGTATCTTCAAGTCACCTGTCGACTTACGGCAACCCCATGAATTTCATAGGGTTTTCTTAGGCAGGGAATACTCAGGGGCAGTGTTGTCAGTTCCTTCTTCTGAAATACAGCCCACAGTATCTGGTATTTCTTAGAGGTCTCCTATCCAAGTACTAACCAGAGCTGACCCTGCTTAGCTTTCAAGATTAGACGGGATCCGGTGCCTTTTGGGTCCTAAGTGCCTTTTCTTGGCTGCAGAAACTTCCCTTCTCTTTCTTTCTCTCCTGCGCTCCATTCTAAGAGGACTGTTCCTTTGGCTACAGGCTGTTCTGGTTAACCGGTGAGTCATGAAGAGATGAAGGGTATTCAATCCCCACCTGTCATGGTGGTGCTGGTGGTGGTGCGTAGGGAGGAGGCACAGTGCGGGGGTGTTTCCTGGCTGCGCTGGGTACGAGCAAGAGCTGCGTAGCCAAGTATGGGGTGAGGGGAAGGAAGGAGGCAAGCCAGCCAAATGCTGACCGCCGAGAGAGAGAGAAAAAGCGCCCCAGCGGTGTCCTTAGCATGCTGAGCACGGCGGAGCTGGCCGTAAATGCCTTTGACTTTGGATAAAGCCAAGCAAGAAAATTGATGTTCTTTTCCATCCTATTAGTGGGAGCTTAGTTCCAGCGAGGAGAAAAATGATGATTAAAAGGGTCAAGTCCACTCGGCTTCTAACAGGGCGTACCTTGGACACAGCATTTCTTTAAGATCTTGGCTCGGGGATGTTGGGGGTGAGACAGGGTGGGGAGGGAAGGGCAGTTTGGGGGCTTGCTTACCTTGTGTTTGTGGAATGTAACCTGGCCCTTGTCAATAGAAGCTATTCATGGGGGTAGAGGAAGCAGCACAAGTGGGGAAACATGCAGTTGCATGGCAGAGTTCAATTCCTGGCACCTCCTATTAAAAGGATCAACTGTCAAGTTAGAGAATAATTGAGCTGGAAAGGACCATGACAGCCACACAGTTGTGCCCCCTGCCATGCAGGAATACATCATTAGAGCACTCCCAGAAGATGGCCGTCCAGTCTTTGTTTCAAGACTTTTGAAGAAGGAGAAACTCTCAAAAATTTTCCCTGAGTGCTCTCCAGCACCCTATAGCAACTGTGGGGGCATTTTCACTGTGTTTTAGCCCTCCTCAAGTCATTCTAAGCCCAGAAGAGGCTTTTTTTCAATACTGACAGTGACCAGAAGTTTTAATAGGTCTTTTCTGGGCCTAAAATGGCCCAAGGGGGCTCCAAAATGTGATGAAAATGCTCCCCTGACCTCTACATGTAATTTTAGGGCCACCTTTTTTTATAAAAAATGTTTGACCTCTGAGTGGCCCAAGGGCCAGAACAATGGCTTGGGGGCGCACATGCAGGTATTGGGCTTCACTTTGCCCACCCTGTCTTACAGTCATGAAATTCTTTAGGTGGGATCTCTTGTAATTTGCATCCTTTTGTTGATCTTCTGTTCTCTGGAGCAGCAGGAAGTATGCTCACTCCATTTTCTGTATGACATCTCTGGGTTTCTAAACATGGCTTTCACATCACTCCCAGTCTTCTCCAACCAAATATACCCAGCTCCCTAAGCTGTTCCTCAAAGGGGCTTAGGTTCAGTTTCCAAACAATCTTGATTGCTCTCTTCTGGACACATTTCAGCTTGTTAGGATCCTTCATGAACTGTGGTGCTAGGTGGTCTGACCTGGTGGAAGCCACATCCATAATTTTCTCCACTTTCAGCAGTCACAGAGCAGTAGCTTGGAGATATGGATCTTCTGATGGAAGAATTTCCCTCCTGGATCTGACCAAAGATCCATGTTTTGCCTTTGGTCAGGTTTGGTGCCTATATGCCCAACCCATGAAAGCAGTTAACTTAGTGGCAGATCACCTCTGAGTATTCCTTGCCTCAGAGCACCTTTTGAAAAAAATAGGGTCGCTATGAGTCAAGAGGCAATTTGAAGGAGTACATAAGCCATTGCCATCAGTACTGGAGGTGGACTACCATGAGACATGGATGTTTCATATTGTTGAGTGAGTCACCATGACTATTGGGGCAAAGAGAGGGTGTGTTAAATGTTGTGTTTGTTGCAGTTTCCCTTTCACTCCAGTGTAGTTTTGCCAAGGGCTGTATGTAGCATGGAGGGAGGGAAGAGGTAGGGGAGATCCGAGTTTCAAATAGTCTGATAGATGTGGCATAAAGTCCGTCTTTTCCCTAGACTGTTTTGCCCATAGATAGTAGATTAGGCAGCCCTCTCTTCCTTCTCTTTTTTCTGTCTTTCTAGCCAGTTCCCAAACAAATGCCAGTTTGTCCCCTGCTTTTTGTTTTGAGAGTTGCCCAGTACTTGGAGAAGTTACATTTTTGATTTATAGTTTTAAGATTTTTCCAACCACTATGGCCAGTGATGATGCTTGATGGGGGATTTTGGAAGTTGCAGATCAAAAAAGTAACTTTTCCAAGCACCAGTGTTGCCCAAGAACCTCCTGATGACCTTTTCCCACACTGGAAATGGTTTGAGCTCATAATAGGGTATCGATTGGACATCAGACAAGACAGTTGCTGAAGATTTCCTTCTCTCACAAGGGAAGAAAGATTAATTCCATTGCGGTGGTTATCTTTCATGAGTTTTAACTATCAGACCTTCTTTTTTGTGGGTTCAGGATTCACAGATTTGATTATTTTTTATTTTATTTTATTTATTAAAAAATTCTTACTTTATTTGCCCCTGCCATGGAAAAAAATATGTTCTCTCTAGGAATCTCAAGATCCTCCAACCAGCTTCTCTGGTTCAGAAGTGGACCATAGAGTTGTGTTGGAGGACCTCCAGATCCTTAGAGAGAACACTTCTCTAGGCATTGCTAGGTCCTTCAACATGACTTTGTGGTCCACTTCTGCTGGAAGCTGACCTTAGAATTGCACTGGAGGACCTAGAGATTCTGGGAGAATTCTCTGTTTTTTTAAAAAAAGTGGTCACAGTTTTTATTTTTAGTCATTTTTCCCCACTTTTGCGGAGTCTTGCACCCCTAATCCCCACAAAAGTGGAGGGCTGACTATTTTAATTTGTAAGTTGTTTTGCGTCCTAGATTTGAGGGAATGATGGGGTGTAAATAAAGTTAAGAAGTCTCCAAGCAGCTGGATTAAAGGAGATCTCAGCTGTATGTGAGGAGATGTGTGTGCTGTGCTCCAGGAGAAATCCTTGGAATTACCTTCTGAAATTGGAAAATGGGGGAAAGAACAAAGTGGAGGAGTGTACCAATGTCTGCGTCACTACTGAGCTATGGTCTGCCTCTCCTGAAGCAGTCTCCCTGCCTTGCACATATCTCTTACTTGCCCCAGAGGAACACCAGCTGTGTTCTTGGCACAATTGCATCCAGTGAACTGGTCTGTGATCTATAAAATCTGATTCTGTGATGGATTTGTCAGTCCATAAAGTGCTAAAGTGTGGATACAAGGGACTGCCAAAAGACAAATAAATGGATCCCTGAGCAAATCAAGCCTCAATTCTCTCTAGAAGCCAAGATGACTAAGCTAAGACTGTAGTACTTTGGACATACCGTGAGAAGACATGACTCATTAGAAAAGACAATGATGCTTAGTAAGGTAGGAGGCAGTAGGAAAAGAGGAAGATTGCATTATAGATGGATGAACTTAATCAAGGAAGCCATGGCTGCCCTGCAAGTCTTGAGAGGGGCTGCTGAGAACAACCTGATATTGAGGTGTCTTATTTATGGGGTCACCTTGAGTCAAAGTCAACTTGATGGCAGTTAACAACAACAAGTTGCTACAGGATGTCCCTTAATTCTTGGTATCTTCAGCTTTGGTTCCTCTTGGGGACAATGTGAATAATGGGCTGATGGCCCAGACAAAGGGGAGAAGGATTGTAGAAAAATGCACATCTGATGAGGTATACTGGGAAGGGAGAGAGCTGTGATAAGGGAAAAGAAGAACATTTTCAGACCCCTCCTGGCCAATTTAGTTCTTGTAAATATGCAGAGTGCACCGTTGTCTGAACCAAAGATAGATTTGGTCACATCCATGGCAGTTTTTTTGTAGCCAGAGACTTGAAACTGTTCTGTATGACAAAACAATCGGGTGTGGCTGGCAGGGGAAGGGAGAAGAAGGCCATTTCTGCACTAGACTGTTATAGTGCAATTATTCCACTATCCACATCCTATGGAATCCTAGGATTCCATAGGATGTGGAAAGTGGAATAATTGCACTATAACAGTCTAGTGCGAAAATGGCTGAGGAGACCCCAGCCTAGCAAAGAGACTTCTGTAACTTTGTTCCTCTTCTCTTCCAGGTGAGCCGAGTCCTACGGCCTGGTGGGCGCTTCATCTCCATCACTTTTGCTCAACCCCATTTCCGCAAACGTCATTATGCCCAGGCTGCCTACAAGTGGTCCATTCGACACTCTGTGTATGGTGATGGCTTCCATTACTTCTTCTATGTCATGGTGAAGGGCGAGGAGTTGTCCCCATCTGATCTGGAGCTGGGCCGAAGCCTCCACCTGCGTCCGAGAACTCCCAGCCCCATACACTATCTCCAAGACTCAGACAATGAGAGCTACCTCTCCATCATTGAGCTGTGAGCTTCTAGGAAAGAGGAAGTGTGGCGGACAGACACTTATGTCAAACTGCTTGTGGGACCACATGCTACTAACATGCCAATCTGCCTGCTATAGCCACTGCCAAAATATTTGGCATTAATACTTGTAATTTCTTGTTTAAAAATCTGATGCCTTCACTGCCATTTGTAAAAGGTGCTAACTCCCCTCAGAGTGGAATAGGGATGTTTTCCAATCCCAACTTTGTGGCAAAAAAGAACATCTCTCCCTCCTACTTGGAATACATCCTGCCGCTTGCACCTCGGAGCTGTGAAATAGGCCATCTAAGGAGGGCCAGGAAAATCTCCGGGATTCTTTTTAATTCTGTCACTGTGCTATGATCTTTTCCCCGTTTGTATTGAGGTGGAACTATGATGTGCTCTGGAGTTTCCCAGCAAACCTTGGAGCAAACATCTCTCGGAAGAGGAAAAAATCCAGGCTCTGAAGCTGTCCTTGCTGCCAGCTTGGGGGTTGAATTCTGCCCCTACTGACTTTTGAGATAAATGGCGCTGGTACTGCCAAATTGTAGCCATTGTATCTTAAGGGCTTTTTTCCCCTCTTTCTCCTCTGGGCAGTGGTCCATCTTGGAGATGACAATGAGAGGACAGTAACAACTGTCTGACTCTTCCTCTCCCCCACAATGGGGTGTTCTGTGTGTTTCTAGAACAACTTTTGCTAGCCTGCTGTCTTTCCGGTGTTTTGGCCTACAGCTCCCATCAGCCTAAGCCAGCATGATGAGCACTGTAGTCAGAGTTGTAGTCATGGAGTGGGAGCAAAATGAGACTCTTGCCCTCAAATAAGAATTCTGTCCCCACCCCATGGCATTTTGTTCAGTCCCCAGAGTGGTAGCCATACTGTACCTATTCCATTTTTAAAAATAAAGGCCCTAGTAGTCCATTTTTTGTCAAGGAATATTTAAGGACTAAGGGATATAATCAGAAGCAGTTACTGATGGACTGGAGAGGAAAACTGAAAGCTAAGAACTGCTCATAAATCTGTTTACTTTCTGAGTGCTTAACATGAGCCGTCTCTCCAAATTTAATTTGTGAATGATCATGAGATCTAGAACCAGTGTGCCGATATAGTATAGATTTGGGAAATGTGTAAGGAAAAGGAGGCTTGGGTTTAAGGTACCCATCCATGTGAATAGTATGCTCTGGTTTGGGGCTAGAGAGGAAAGTCTTGGCTGAGTTAAATATAGGTAGAACTGGGTATCTGTCATAATCATGTGTGAGTTCAGAGAGCACAGCAGGTTGCTTTGGGCACAGAATTCAACACAGCATACCACTGTACATATCTACCTAGAAACAAGACCCATTGAATTCAACAGATGTGTGTAGGATTGCAGACTAAAAGGAGCAGATTTCTAGCTCTAATAGATGGAAAAGCATGCTATGGCATGTCAGATACTAGAAAGTTACTTTTTAAAGGTAATTGGTTCTTGCTAGGAGCCAGTGTGGTATAGTGGTTTGAATGTTTAACTAGTGCTCTGGAGACCAGGGTTTGAATCCCTGATCAGCCATCAAAGCACACTGGGTGACCTTGGGCAAATCACACACACTCTCATGCTCAGAAGAAGGCAAAGTAAACCCACCTCACCCCTTGAACAAATCTTGCCAAGAAAACCACTTTATAAGTTCTCCTTAAGAGCCACCGTAAGTTGGAAACAACTTGAAGGCACACAACTACAAACTGGTTGCTGTTCCTTGTTACAGTATGGGCGAGAAATTATTACTTCTCTGTATCATGGCCAGAATCCTGTTGGGGTCATGTGTCTTCCAAGTAGACTTACATCCGTGGGAATTAGAATTGGGCAGTTCTGTAACATCCATATCTAGTAAAGGGCTGTTGTTACATTACTATGGGGCGGTGCCACCAAAGTGGCTAATGTTCATTGGGACTTATATTCATCAGCCATGTTGTGCACCAGAACATCATCTAGAGAGTGCCAATATGCATTGGTACACTCTTGCCGGTGTCCCATTATGCTTCTCCACAGTTCTCTAACAGGGTTCCTTTTATGTAACGTACTCTGTGATAAAGGATTCTGGCCAATGTCTCATGCTTTCACAATGTTACAATTCGATTGGTTTTTATAAGTTGTTTGGCAGTATAAAGATTAAGCATTGTTGATAGTGTTGCTCGTTATTTAAAAAAAACACAGCATAAAATTTGGAAGTATCTGTGTTCCACTTCATACTTTACTTGTTACTTTGACACATACACACATACACACACACTAATTTTAACACAAAATAACATAAACACCAACTAACATTTTAAACATAAACTAAAATTAAAACACAATACTAGAATAGTAAACTGAAAAAAATCACTAAATACTAACTCACTGGAACAGTGAACTCACTAACTGACTAAACACTAACTTAATAAAAACACAGAAGGCCTCTGACCTCTCCTAATCAAACTGTAATGAGAGAGAGAATAAAAAATGGAAAAACATTTTAACATTATCAGTCCATCTAAATAAAATGCTAGTAACCATATCTACAAATTATTGCATTATTTGATTCCCTATTGTCCAGAAGGTCCAGAAACAGTTTCTGATCTTTCAAGAAATCTTCAGTTGGCTTATGCTTTAAATCATATGTTAGTTTGGCCATTTGCAATAGCTCAACAAGCTTAACAATCCATTCATTGGTTGTCAATGCTGTAGTCCATTTCCAGTCCATTTCTTGCTGCTGTTGTCATATAACAAAGGAGCAGTCTGCATTTACTGCCCAAATCCTTATCCATAATATGCAGCAAAAACATTTCTGGTGACACCACGCTACTTTTTTATTTTGAAAAGTAAACTTATTGCATCTGCCGCCCAAAAAAGAAGTGGTTGAAGAAGACATGTTACTCCAAAGGTCTGGAATTACGGTCAGTGCTTTCAGAATCCAAAAGGAAGTGACAGTCAGATTTCTCTTGCTGGAGAGAGTGCTATGCTTACCCCTTTGTAAGATAAGCTTCTGAAAAATTAGACCAAGATTCGCATCTAACCCAACATCTGGCCATCCAGATGTTTCCAGAGTGCTTTGCAAGATGGTCTTGAAAGTATGAGCCCTGCTGTTGCTCCTCCTTCAGCTGGAATTTAGTTTCACATTGTCTCTGAAATGGAGGTTTTGTTTGGCTGTCAGGCCCAGTAACTTGATAGGCTCATAATACTTCATAGAGCAAAACAGGAACATGTGTGGCCAAGCAACATCCTTGTGGTCAAGATAGTTACTAATGAGGAAGATCACCAAAGCTAAGAGAGGTTGCAGCAGCTGGCTTTTGCCTATCGGGAAGGACAAGATTCGGCTCTCTCTTTCCCTCCCCTTCCCCAGTTAACTAAGCACAAACTACTTCTGCAATATAAACTGAGTTTCAGTCATCGAAGTTGGTCCAAAGAGGAAAAGTGAGAGGAGGAGAAGATAACTAGGACATTTTAAAAGCAACTGAAAAGGTGAGACAACTGAGGATTAGCTAGGACTGACCCTGCCAAATCAGGACAGTTGGAAGGTATGTAGGTTTGTCTTCTCCGGTAGGAGTTTATTGCCTCATTTGGACCTAGCAAAGCACAGGATTCACGTTGCTAAATAAAGAGGGCCTCCGCATTTGCTTGGAACAAGGAGCTTGAAGGATTCTGCTTTTCTTTGTGCGGAATGAGTTCAGAGAGTTTATGTACTTTTAGCATCACCACAACCCACCTAGAACACAAGTTGAATTCTGGTTCCTCAGTAAGGCAGGCTAGCATTAGGTCTAAGTGCATCCTAGGGAGTGATATTTCAGGGCAGACAATAGACAGATGGCCCCAAGACACGGAGGAAAGGATTAGTTTGGACCAAAGTAAGTGGCCCAATTCCTCATGAGTTCTGGGTGAAAGACTGCTGGTCAGACAGCTTGGAGATTTTTCTTTCTGTGTATATGTTGAAAAAATTACTCTTGGGGGGCCCCCACCTGCTAGTTCCATGTATCAGTTACTAGTCCCATATAAAACAATCGATGGAGAGAATTAGGGAGCTGGGCGTTTTTAGCCTGTAGAAGACAAGGCTAAGAACAAATATTTGAAGGGATGTCATATGGAGGATGGAGCAAGCCTGTTTTATGCTGCGTCAGAAACTAGGATATAGAGCAATGGATTCAAATTTCAGAAAAGGAGATTCCACCAAAACATTAGGAAGAACTTCCTGATGGTAAGAGCAGTTGGACAATGGAATCTGCTGCCTTGGAGTGTGGTGGAGTCTCCTTCTCTGGAGGTTTTTAAACAGAGGCTGGATGGTCTTCTGTTGGGAGTGCTTTGATGGTTTCTTCCTACATAGCAGGGGGTCGGACTTGATGGCCATTGTGGTCTCTTCCAACTCTATGATTCCACGTGAGAACACAGGACGTCAAGTCTTTTCTAACTTCTAGCTCTATGATCCTATAATTCTAAGTTCCATTGTTTAATAAATCTATACTGTTTGATACTAGCAATTGGATTTATGCTATGGCTAAAAATCAGGCATCCTCCAAGTTCTTTCACTGTAATTCCAGCAGCCCTATCCAGCATAGACAGTGGTGAGGTCTGCTGGGAACTGCAGTATTACCAATCTGGGGAACTACAGCATATCCATTCTGACTAATTATTTATTTATATCCCACTTTCCCCCCAATGAGATTGAAAGCAGCTTACATTTTGATTTTGGCCTCACCATAGGTGCCAGTGGCTGGGGCTTCAGGGCTTAAGTTTTCATTTGCCATCAAGTTGGCTTTGACTTGCAGCAGCCCGATAGATGAGAGACCTCAAAGATCCCCAGTCTTCAACTGCCCTCTTCAGGTCTCATAAATGCAGGGATGTGGCTTCCTTGATTAAATCGATCTACCTGTATGGTGGTCTCTTTTGTTTCCTGGTGTCTCCCACATCACCAAGCATGATAATCTTTTCTAAGGAGTCATGTTATCTCACAATATGCCCAAAGTATGATAGCCTCAAGCTATAGGATTCAAACTACAGGAAAAAAGATTCCACCTGAACTTCAGGAAGAAGTTCCTGATGGTCAGAGCGGTTCGGCAATGGAATCGGCTGCCTTGGAGTGTGGTAGAGTCTCCTTCCTTGGAGGTTTTTAAGCAGAGGCCGGATGGCCATCTGTCGGGAGTGCTTTGGTGTGGGTTCCTGCATGGCAGAAGGGGGTTGGACTAGATGGCCCCTGGGGTCCCTTCCAACTCTATGGTTCTATGATTCTATGAGTCAGTTTAGTTGTTTCAACTTCTACTGAGAGTGCAGGCTTGGCTCTGCTCTAGAGTCCATTCATGTGACCTTTTTATGGCACAACCAACACCACATTTCAAATGAGTTGATTTTCTTCCTGTGACCTTCCTTCACTGTCCATCTTTTCAGAACCATACATAGAAAGAAGAAATATGACTATGTCCTGGATGATTCTGACATTTGAGGCCTTAAGAGCTTTGGGGAAAGACAGGTAACTTAATAATAATAATAATAATAATAATAATAATAATAATAATAATAATAATAATACCAAAAAAATTAAGTTCTCCTTTTGTACAGGTAACCAAAAGGCAGGCCTGGGGTAACCCAGTGCTTTCCAACAGTGGTTCCTTCGAAGCAGGCTCAGCGATGATTCCCAGCTGTCTCCCGCTCTCTCCTGCCGCCTCATTGCTGCTGTGCCGAGGTCTAGGGCAGGCCAAGCACAGCGCAAAGGGCATTGGTGTCGAAAAGCATTATGTTCAGCCATTTCCTGGCAAAGCCCCCCTCCTCCATTACCTCTCCTCCTCCACCCTCCCCTCTTCGTTAATTTTGGAGGAAGTCCAGCTCTCTGCTCTTTGTGGATGTTAATGAAAGTGCCACAAAACCGGTGAATCATTTTAATGCTCTCCATCCATCTTGGGCGACGAGGAGATGGAGAGAGAGGAAGCAGCAGCCCAAACTGCCTGCCTGTATGTGCGCCTCTCCCGTTCGCTCTCTGATTGAAATCTCACAGGAGCGTATGGGAAGAGACGGAGCAGGGTACAGGAAGGCAGAGATGGAGGCTTTCTTTTTTATCCTCTGCTGCAAGCAAATTGCTTTAATCCTGTTTCTGTCTCTTGAATAATTGGGAAGCCCGGTGCTGCAGCAGAAAAGGGCAGTGCTGAGTTCTTAGTAGTCATTTTCTCGCAGAAATGATGCTCAGTTAGAAAACCTCTGAGTCCTTCTCTGCCCTGCAATGCATTTAATATTTTTCAGAAGGCATGGGTTTCCTCTAGAATGCTGGACAGGATTTAATGGCCTGCTTTTTCTCCCCGTTCTCCCCACCACCCTCCCCTACACAGTCCAGCTTTAACTAAGAAAGATCTTTGGGCTCTTGCTAGCCAGTATGGTTCCGGGATGTTTGTTGGGGCATCTGGGAACACTTTGCAGGCACGCTGCTTTGGGAATACAGCGTGTACAAAGACACATCTCCCTGCCCACTTCCTGCATCTCTATCTTTTAGCAGGGCTGTCGGCGTTAATTGATTCTACACCTGCCTTTTAATTGTAAATTAAAAGTGTGGATTTTTAATAAGGTCTAATCGGAGCTATCTCCCTCTGCAAGGTTGTCCAAGGCTGTTCGCATAAATCATATATACATCTCATTCTCTCTTAGAATTTAAATGTTACAATTCAGTAAATGGTGCAATGTGCATATCAAGACATAGAGTAGTTAAACTGCCCAATTTTTCTGCATTTCTAACCCCAAATAAGCTACTTGGAAGCGTTTGCCATGATCTATGATCTATGTGTATCTCTTGATTTGAGCAGTTTATGCTGAAATAATTTCTCACTGCAAGTAAACATTTTATCTAATGTTCAAATAAGGAAAGGTATTTGTCTTTTGATGTCTGGTGTGTTTTTGGACCTTTTTTGAAAAAACAAATCTGTTTCTGATGTCTTGGTTTATTGATCCGTTACTATCAGATGACTAGCAATTCAGACTTGAGAGGTTTGAATTTAAGTGCCAGCTTTGCCACGGATGTAATTGTATGGGCTTGGTGCAGTTTTCAGCTGTCAGCCTTTGGTTCCCTGTCTTTAAATGGGGTATAACAGTGGCCAGCTTTGATAAAGAAACTTGAATATTTATCATATAGACCATGTAGACTTTGAAAGAAATTCAATTTAGGATTGCAAATGTTACTTTATTTATGTCCTGCCCTGGGACTGAAGGTGGCTTACAAAAGTTAAAATAATAATTAATAAAATAATTAATTAATAACAAAATAATTAATAATTGATTAAATAATAAAATAATTAATAAAATAATAAAGTTGGCATCACTAAAACATTCAAAAGTTAAAATATAATTAAACTATCAATAAAATTAAAAGCAATGTAAAAGCATGCACATTAAAAAAAAACACATTGAAAAACCAAACACACATTATACAGCATGTTATTAAAAGCCCTTTTTCCACGAGCAGTCAGTTCCTAAAGGTTTGAAGAAATTAAAAAAAAAACAACCTGAATAAGACTACAAAGGGTGCTGCTCTCGCCTCTCTAGGAAGGGAGATCCAGTATTAGGGAGCAGCAACCAAGAAGGCCCAGCCCTGAAGATTTCAAAGAGCCCATGTGGTGTATTGGTTAGAGCAGAGCTTTCCAAACTTTTCATGTTGGTGACACACTTTTTAGACATGCATCATTTCGCGACACAGTAACTCAGTTTTACTAGCAAACTGGAGCTTCAACTAATTCATTATAAGAGAAAAATACATATACACACATTGTAATAATGAAATGTATGGGGACACAACATATCTCATGAAAACCTTTCATATATTTTTAAAAATATATGATTTATAAATAATAATATAAATTTCCAGGATTGTAGGTGACACACCTACACACTTGAGGTGACACACTAACATGTTGCAGCACACCATTTGGAAAGCCCTGGGTTAGAGCGATGATTCTGAAATTCTGGGTGGGACTCAAGGGTAGTTGATAGTTGCTCAAGAAAAGTCAGTCTGCAAGTACAGAAGATATGAGAAAGAGTGGCAAGCCTCTGTGTGTGGGTATGGGGGTGTGTGTATGTGTGAGCACACACTGTTGAGGATTGGCTGATCTCTACAAAAGAGTGATGCAAAGCGCGCGCGCACACCCCATCATGCCTTCCTCCAACATTGCAAAAATCAGCTTCCCTTTTGTTTGATGCTTTTCCTGCTCAGCTTCTCCAAATGTTCCATTTGGTGCATGCCCCTTGGCGACTACAAGGCAGTTTCTCAGGTGTGGGGAAGTGAAGACAGGAGGCAGAGAGCGTGAGAGTTCAGCATTAAGACAGAGGGTGTGTGCAGCAAGAGGAGATTGTGTGAGAGAAAGGTATACGGCACAGGAGACCATGATGTCAAATTGGGGGGGGGACAACATCAGCATCTGTAGATCTAAAGAAGGTCACGGAGTAAAACAGTGTGAGAACTACTCCGTTAGGGGGTTAGGCTAGGACTCCAGTAGCCCTACTTGGCCATGGAAGCCCACTTGGAAGCTCCAAGCCATGCTGTTCTGGATTAATAGGATGGTTTTTAGACTGCTTTTTAGGAGTTCTTAAAGAGTATTTTAACTGGTTTTTAAAATGTGTTTGGATCTTTGTATTGTTTTAATTATTTTTTTATTTGTCCACTGCCTCGGGAGCCCTTGCAATTTGAGAGGCCAAACAGAAATACCTAAATAAATAAATAATGGTTCAATCTCCTTTCAGGTGACCATTTCCGCACTAGAGTGTTATAGCGCTATTATTCCACTTGCAACATCCTATGGAATCCTGGGGTTTGCAGTTTCAGGAGGGGCCGGCCAGGATTCCATAGGATGATGCAAGTGGAATAATAACGCTATAACAGTCTAGTGCGGAAATGGCCCTATAGACACATTTTACGAAGTATAACATGATTTCTTGACTCCATATTATCTTCTGTCATTTTAATGTCTAAAATCTTGAAACTGATTTTATTGTATGTCCTTTATCCGCATAAGAATATTCTACAGCACCCCTGGAAAAAGAAAGCAATTGTGCTTCTAGTGGTGAGAGATGCTTTAGGAGCAATTAACAGACTAGGAACATGCTGTTTATCTGACAGGAACTCACAGAGGCAACGTGGTGTAGCATTTTGAACATTAGACTACGACCCTGGAGACTAGAATTCGATTCCCCCTTCAGCCATGGAAACCCTCTGGGTGACTTTGGGTGCATCACACATTCTCAACCCCCAGAAAACCCCGCAATAGGTTTGCCTGAGAGTTACTGGAAGTCAGCAGTGACCTGAAGGCATACAACAAGAACAACAGAACTCATTGATTCCTAGATTCTTGGACCTTATCCGAAGCACTGATGGTCAAAACCTCCAGTCAGCAACATGTGGTATGTTGTGAAACTGAGATGATGGTGTTGGTGATCATTAATACTGTATCCCCTGTATGAGATCTTTGTTGTTGTGAATTGTCGTCGTTAAGTCAGTTTCAACATATGGCAACCCTATGGATGAGAGATCTGCAAGACACCCTTTTATTGACAACTCTGTTGAGATATTCTGCAGATCAGGGGTTATGTCCCTGCTTGGCCATGGAAACCCCCTCAGTGACCTTTGGTAAAACACACTCTCTCACTCCCAGAGCAAAGCAAAGGCAAATCCTCCTCTGAACAAATCTCGGTAAAAAAAACCCTGTGACAGGGTTGCCTTAGCACTACTATAAGTTGGAAACAGGCTGAGGGGGAACACATGATCTGCCAAAAATGGCCAAAAGACAATCAGAAGTGTCAAAAAGTCCAAAAAAGTTTTTTTTTTTTAAAGTTTGGCTAGGAGTGGAACCTTTTTAAAAGGTGAATTGCTGTTCCCACAAGCTTCTAGGAGAGAAAATTAGTCTTTTTTTTCTTTTGTCTAGGAAAGGGGTGGTCTAGAGGAGCCAAGTGCCCCCCAAACAGTCTTGAGGTGCATGTGTGGCCCCAAGACTGCTCTTCCAGTGATGTAGTTCTAGAAGAATCCGGATGGGACCTTCTGTCCCCAAAGTTCTAACACTGCAGAGAGTGAGATGCCAAAAATCTCAAATGTGGAATTCTTCTGTCTGATGCAATCACATTTCCTCAGAAATTTTGCTTGCTCCTTTCTGTGGATTCCTAACTCTCTGTCTGTCTGTCTGTCTGTCTGTCTGTTTAGTTTCCTTTCTCCCAGTGTGGGATTCAGCATAGCCTAGAACCATTTGAAAGCGCAATACAACTGAAAACCATTAATACGAAAGTTAAAAACCAGATTTCTAAAAAATCAGGTTAAACAATGCAATGTAATTTGCAATGTAAACATAATTTTAAAAACACATTTAAAACATAATAAAATAGCAATACAAAATGCCACCAATTAAGAGCTCCATTTCCTGCAATATGTTAAAAACCAAAGGACTCCCTATATAAAAACATTTTTGCCTACCAACCAGACCTCCTGAGTAAGGGAGTTTCACAGCCTGGAAGTAGTCACCGAGAAGGTTCTCTCTCTTTCTAAAGGCTCAACTGAAGTCTTAAGTGACTGCAATGCTAGAAATGCTAGCCAGGAGCCAGGGAAGCTGAAATCCAAAAGATCTGGAGAACCAAAGATAGAAATCCAGTGCTGTAGGAATTCACAAGGCAGGGGGTGGAGGAGATGGCTTTTTCTTATGGCTAGTAGATGAAGATATAATGCCCCAAACCAGGAGGTTCCTTTTAGCAACCATGACTGACAAGCAAAGACCCAATCTGCCATGATTCTGGTTTGGTCTGATGGGGGCTGTAGTCTGGTACGTCTAAAAGGCACCAAATTGATGAAGGCTGTGTTGAGCTAGAAGCAGAATGCAAAAGACTGGGATTCAGATTGCTGGTCGACAATGAAACTCTCCTTAAGTGTCCAGGGCCAGGTACTATCTCAAAGCCTAGCCTACCTCATAAGCTTACTGTGGAGATAAAATGGGAAAGCGTGGCAAATGTATGCACTACCCAAAAGGTCTTCAAAAGAGGGTTGGGTAAAAAATGTAATAAGAACACAGCCCCACCCTTACGGGCCTTCAAGTTGACTCTGACTTACAGCAATCCTGTCATAGGATTTTCCTGGCAAGATTTGTTCAGCAGAGATTTGCTTTGGCCATCATTTGAGTGTGATTTGCCCAAAGTCATGCAGTGGGTTTCCATGGCTGAGCAAGGATTTAAACTTCAGTGTCCCCGAGCACTAGTGAAATGCTCAAACATCTGCACTATGCTCTCTGTGCCCCTCATTGACTCTCACTCTATCCAGGGTGTCTGTACCTGGGCATATCTTTTCTTCCTCTGTCCTATCACTTGAGCTGTTCAGCCTTCTGAGAGTAGTGACTGATGCTCACTAAGGGTGGTGGGCTGGAGGCTGGGTCTATCACAGGATCACCAGAGGTAGAGCCCTTCATTGCATTGATGGCTGATGGCTTCCCTGTCAGTGGGGTGGTAAATCCACTCTGGGATTTTGAAAGAACCCTCCTAGTTGTTGTGCCCTTTTCCCCCACCTTGATTCCTCGCCTTGGATAGCATCTTTAAAATTCAGACTAATACCCAGAGGGGTTTTGCTGCCCCACTGAGACAGACGCCACTGACAATCCTGCCCTTGTGGCAAAGTCTCAATGCACCTTGTACCCATCCGGTTCTGGGGCGGTTGGGATTTCAACAGGCACTGCCCTATCTGTGCCTACTGCTCTTTTGTGCTTCTCTGCAAAGGGTTGCCTGACACAAAGGATCCTGGAGATCTCTGCAGTCATCCGGTTAGTCATCCAGCTGTCTCCCTCCTCACTCTCTCTCTCTCTTTTTAGAAATGCTTCTCTTCCTGAAGAGACCACTGCAGTTGCTGAACGAGCGGATGCTGCACCACCAGTGTGAGACACCCGGTCACCCCCACAGTTTGATCAGAGCAATGATGCACCCCAGTCTTTCTATTAGCCCTGCATTACAAGGAGATGGATGGGAGAGTGGGAAGGAGGCATCTCTCTGCACAAGACCATTAGTGTCACTCATGACCTAGATTTATCTCTTCTCTTTGGACAGAGCTGGTGGTGGAGGAGGAAATGTATGCCACGCTTCTTCATCTTCTTTCTCTCTCTTTTTTTCCCAACCTCCACTTTGGGAGTAGTTGAAGTTAATTAGGTTGGTTTGCTTCCCGTGTGTGGTCCCTGGGGATTTGCAGATTCCACACTGAAGGTATGTATCAAAAG